>WAAB01003980.1:0-13785 GCA_013389865.1 Piaya cayana | reverse complement strand
GCTGGGTTCCTTGCAGTCTGCACGTCCCTGTTGTCCCTTGGGCAAGGATGGGAGGGAGGTAGCGACATTTGGAGGTTGCCTCGTGCTTCAGCCCATGTCTCATTCTGCACTGAGCTGCCTTTCTTGGTGCTCTTAGACATTTACTCGCTCTGGTGGGTCTCTTCCAATCTGGTGATTCTATGATTCTGATTCCTCTCACCTTCCTCCACTATTTTTCATACTGGAAACACTGGAATCTGTGCCAGCAAAGGCTGTTTTCATGGCATCTTGTGACCGACTGGCCCAACACTGTGAGATTCCCACTTCCATCCAAGAGCTTGTCCTGTTTTCAGCCTGGGGACATCACTCATGGTGTGAAATGCTTTCCCTCTCCTCTTTTGCCACGGGACTTGCTTCATCTCCAAGCTGTCTCCTTGCGAGGTTCCCAGTGATGCCCCTTTTTTTATATTGCTCCTCCTGACCTGCTCATCATACTGAGTTGGTGATGGTGGTGAGATGCACGGCCAGAGAGGGGAATACAGAGGATCCAAGGGCTTTTGGGAAACTCAAGTACAGCGGAGACAAGTTCTTAATGAGTTAAAACCTTTGCTACTAGTTTGGGGCAACCCCAAGGTTCAACCTTTCAGCACGATGTGGACTGAAGGCTCCTAAATTTCAACCAGATCTTGTTCTTGATGTGAGGAGCTCATCCAGGTGGATCCTGTGTCCTGCTTCTCTCCCTTGTCCTGCTGGTCACGCCGTTTCTGATCCAAGCCAAGATACCTTTGGCCTTCGTGGCCACCTGGGCTGCTGCTGGCTCATGTTCAGGCACGATCAACCAGCATCCCCAGTTCCTTCTCTCCCAAGCAGCTTTCAAAACGTTCTATCCTACCCTGGAGCATTGTTGTTATGTCCCAAGTGTAGGACCCGGCCCTTGGCCTTGTAGAACCTCCCCCTGCTGGTCTCATCCCATCGTTCCAGCCTGTCCAGATCCCTCTGCAGAGTCTCCCTAAATCACTTGAAATGCAGCCTTTCCGAGTGGAAAAGGATCCAACTCCTGCAGCAAATGGGAGATTCATTGAATGTAAGACAAGAAAAGATCTCTGACCTCCCACATAAATCCCTGCTGCCTACCCTGGAGTTCTTGCGCCATAACTCACGAGGGAGTCGATGCACGTGTGTAACGAAGACATCTCTTCTTGATTTCAAAGGGGGAACCCACACCAGCCTTAGGTAAGTTGTTCCTGTAGTTAATTATCGTATTGAAAGAGGCAGAATTGTGCTTTATTCCAGATTGAATTTGTCTGGCTTCGGTTTCCAGCCATTGGATCCAGTTAAGCTGTTGTCTGCTGGATTAAAAAAAACCCTCTGCTGAATACCGGCAAATTGGCAATCTGGAAACGAGAAGGTCCAAGGCCAAGCTCTGTTCTTTGTTAGACTCGCACAGCCCTGCTGAAAGGAGGAGGGCAACGCTCGGGGTCGCAGGGCGCTGAGCTGGGTCGCTAAGGACACTCTCCCTTGCAACCTCCTCTTGGTGACGCCAGCTCTGAGGTCCTTCCAGGTTTTTGGTGTGCAGGTCAAGGCAGAGCTGTCAGATGTTAATCGAGGAGAAAAAGCAAACAAGGTTTCGTCCCCCCCATCCGCCTTTTTATTTGCTGTGGGTGAAATGAGCTTAGAGGAAGGCAAGAAATGCTTGGCCCTGCAGGATGTGTTTGCTTTGCAGAGCTGAGCCGTGTTTTATATCCATCGCGTTGGGTTGGACTCTTGGGTCTCAGGCCATGCGTGCGGTCAGCCTGCATGGACATCATAAGTCCCACATGGGTCCAGGCATGTCCAAGTGGCTTTGGCATTAAGGAAAGAAAAATTATTGTCTTAAAAATGAGCATTTGAGCTCATCAATAGAGGTAGAATCCAGTTTAATGTGAAACAGCCCAACTCAGAGCTCTTGGTGGCTGCTCCTGGCCTGGGCATAGCAAAAGGCTTTGGAGGAGAAGCTCCACTGTAGGATGATGCCATTGTGGGTGCTGAGCAGGGCACGGGGCTGTGGCTTCCTCCGTCGGTGGAGGATTTGGACACAGCCTCCAGCAGCTTTAAAGTTGACTTGGGAGGGAGGGCAGACAGGAGATGCATCCAGGAGGAACCTGGAAAGAAAGAGGCCGCGGATGGAGCGAAGGGCCCCAAATTGGAAGGAGAAAAAGAGCAGCCGTCCCTCTCTGCCCCCTTCTCCCTCCTCCTCCTGGGCTGACGCTGAGCACAAAGTTCCCCTCCCACAAAATAAAGGCCTCGATGACAGGCTGCCTTCCCTAGAACAGAGTGTCGAGTTGAAATCTGGCCCTGAGGATTTGTGGCGGCTCAGGGCAAAAGTCAAAACAAACACAAACACATTCCCCGGTGCCGACGTTGATGCAACCCTGAAGAGGAGCTGACGAACCAGAGTACACAAGGCAGGAGAGCTTTCTGTTTGCATGTGGTGGGGGGAGATGGACGTGGAGGATGGCCAGGAGAGCAGCAGGGGAAATCGTGGCTTTCATTTGAGTTGTTGGGGCATGGGGCTCCATGCCATCAGAGAAAATCAGTTCGGTGCTTTCTTTCCAGTTTCAACATTGGAGCTTTGCTTCTCTTGCCTTGAAATAGGGTTTTTTTTTGCTAGGCAGGTCTGGTGGTGGCCACATCTTGTGGGCTTTGCCAAGAGGCGGCAGTGCTGGAGCTCAGTCGCCTGGGTAAGCAGGCGACCGTGCCAAGTGTCTACGTGTGTCCACGCACAGCGCGAGTAGCGTCTTTGGGATGAGAAACGAGGATGTGAGTAAAGGGTTTTGTAGTGCAGTGGAAGCGGAGCCGTACTTATTTCAGGCAGGATGGAGTAGAGCATAAAAAGCTTTTCCTTTAATAAACCGAGTGGCTGGTCAAGGGTTGGCTCTGACTGTGACTCCTAGCACCAGCTGAAGGGCTCTGGACTTTGAAGTCCAGGGCTTTTCAATCAAAGTGTTTTGCAGTGGTGACACGGAATCATGGAATGGTTTGGCTTGGAAGGGACCTCAAAGCCCATCCAGTTCCACCCCCCTTGGATCAGGTCGCTCCAAGCCCCATCCAACCCGGCCTTGAACACCTCCAGGGACGGGGCAGCCGCAACTTCTCTGGGCAACCTGTTCCAGGGTCTCACCACTGTCATAATGAAGAAATTCCTCCTTAAGTCCAGTCTAAATCTGCCCCTCTCCAATTTATCCCCATCGCCCCTCATCCTATCACTCCAAGTCTTCATAAACACTGAGGCTGAACCACCTCAACTCTCTCAGCCTGTTCTCTTATGGCAGATGCTCCAGCCTGTTCCCAGCCACGTTCCCAAACTAGACTTCACAGAGGTACGTGTTGAAGCGCAGTTTGGAAGCAAGCAAAGAGGCTTTGCTATGCAATCAAGTGATTAATATAAATCATGTGGTCCAACGAGTTGACAGTGTAGACGTTGCCCTGTGCCACTTCACATGCTGCGGTTTGAAAAAGCACCAAGCAAAGCTCGGATCTCCCCTTCTTTAAGTTTATAGAGTTATATGGGTTTGTGACGGAGGAGAAGCTGGAAGATATTGTAACAACGAGCAGTGCGTGCATGGATCATCGAGCTCCTGTGGCAGCTCCCCAGTGAAAGAAAAGGCTTCCCTCATCTCTCTCCACTAAATGCCAGGAAGGCTTCTGCTCATCTGGCAATTGGCTTGAGCATTAGGAATAAAATGACCTTTGCAACTCTTCCCCGCCTTCCCATCCTGCCTTAATCTTACATGTTTGTTTTCTGTCATGGTACCTGAGCTCCTCGATGAATTAAGAACTCACCTCTTCTCAGAGCCCCCCCAAGAGGAAAGGAGCTGTTGCTAAAGAGTGATTGTCATAGAATCATAGAATAGCTCGGGTTGGAAAAGACCTTAAAGAGCATCCAGTTCTAACACCCTTGCCATGGGCAGGGACACCTCCCACTGGATCGCGTTGCTCGAATCCCCGTCCAACCTGGCCTGAAATACCTTCAGGGATGAGGCAGCCACCACTTCCCTGGGAGACATGGGCCAAGGACTCCCCACAATCAGAGTGAAGAAATTCTTCCTTCTGTCTAGTCTAAATCTGCCCTTCTCCAGTTTAACCCCATTGCCCCTTGTCCTGTCACCACAAGCCTTTATGAACAGTCTCTCCCCAGCTTCCTTGTAGCCCCTTCAGGTACTGGAAATTTGCTATAATGTCTTCTTAGAACACTATTTTCTCCAGGCTGAGCAGCCCCAACTCTCTCAGCTTGAGCTCATATGGGAGGATCCTTTGTAGCCTCCTCTGGACCCATTCCAACAGCTCCATCTCCTTCTTCTGGTGAGGATTGCAGAACTGGGCACAATAGCCCAGATGAGGTCTCACAAGAGAGGAATAGAGGGGCAGTTAAGCTGAGGTTTCACTGCATACGCGACATCACTGGTTTGGAACCAGAAGAACAGCCGCACCAGGTCAAACTGAAGGTCTTACCTCATTTCTGACAGTGACCAGCACCAGATCCCTAGGAAAAGTGGCTAAGGAAGAGAGTGAGATTAGAGGAGTCCTCTGGGATTGTCCTCCCAGGTTCTGGGAGTCAACAACTGCGGAATTCACTGAGATTAACTTCACATCTGCGTGATCGCGCTTAATAACCAGGGATGGATTTATCGTCCCTAATTTATCAAAGATCTTCTAAATTCAGCAGACTGGGATATGTTAAAATAATTCAATCTGAATTATAATGCCTGGTTCTTTTTGTTTTAAGAGTTCATGGGGGGAAAATATTACTCACAGGGAAAAAAAATCTCTGTCTCAATTTAACATTTTTCCTATTTTAAATGACTTTCCTTTTACCCCTTCCATCACAGCCCAGTGAACTGCACTTTAACCCAACAAGAATGTCTGTGTATTCAATCTAGATGGATAACCAAAATTTGGATGTTTCTTTTAACGTTGTAATGCTGCATGACTGAGATGGAAACATCTTGTAGAGGTAGAATTTTTGTTTTTGTCACAAAGCTGTTTCTAACTCCCATCAAAATAGTAGAGAGTTCGTTATCCACATCATAAATGTGTGTGTGTGTGGATCCATTTGGGGATGTCCTGGAATGGTTTGGGTTGGAAAGGACCTCAAAGTCCATCCAGTTCCACCCCTGCCATGGAGGGGGACACTTTCCAATGGATCAGGGGCTCCAAGCCCCATCCAACCTGGCTTTGAACCCCTCCAGGGATGGGGCAGGCATCCCTGCCCTGGGAAACCTGTGCCAGGGCCTCCTCATCCTCATCATAAAGAATCATTTCATCTCATGATTCTTTCAGCTCAAAACCATTCCCCTCATCCTATCCCTGCACTCCCTGATTAAGAGATCCTCCCCAGCTTTTCTGGAGGCCCTTTCCCTACTGGAAGCTGCTCTAAACTCTCCCTTGAGCCTTCTCTTCTCCTCAACAACCCAAACTCTCTCAGCCTGTTCATGGTTGGGAGGTTCTCCAATCCTCAAGTCATCTCTGTGTCCCAAGACAGTTTTATGTTATACAGATGTTGTGCACCTTCCTCATCCTCTCTCATCACAACAAATCATAGAATAACCAGGTTGGAAGAGACCCACCAGATCATCAAGTCCAACCATTCCTATCAAATAACGATGCAGGAAACAGAGCATGGAAAATAAAATGGCTTTGGAGGATAAATCGACCTGTTAGAACTTTGCAGTCACAGGTAGGGTTGAAGATCTAGGCTCCTAGTCCTGAAGAAGTCACTTAATGGGAAGAGACCTGATAGAAAGGAGACCAGGAAGACATTTAGATGAAGAATTCATAGGATCATAGAATGATTAAGGTTGGAAAAGCTCTCCCAATCCAACCATCAGCTCAACATCACTGTGGCTACTAACCCACATCTTGAAGTGCCACAGACACATTGTTTTTGAACCCTTCCAGGATGGTGACTCCACCAAACAAAGGTGGAGATAAGGAGCAGGTAGGGGGGATTCTCAGTCAGGAATTGATCTCTAATTCATCATTGTTTGAAATCTAACTGGTAAAAAAAAAGAAACATGAACTGTAAATTAGATGAAATTATTTTAGCATGTTCCAGGCAGCCTCTGATTTTCTTTCTCCTGTTCTTAAAATCAAGAGCAGTCACTGTAAAATGAGGGAATGTCTCTTTATTAACTCTATGTGAAAATGAGAGCACATAAAGAATCTCTAGGGGAAACTCCTGAGCCCGGGCTAGTGGTCAAGCCTGGACCCTTAAATCTTAATAAACTGAGACACAACTTCTTCTGGGCAGGGATCAGGAGGAATCAAAGCCAATTGGTTCCTTCCTGGCTAGGATTTAAATGCAGAACCAGCTTTTGCTTGGAGCAAGCTGATCTTTGAGCCTCAAATAAAATACCCCATAAAGTTAACCCTGCAGCTTCTGTGGAGGGAGGGGAGCAGGGTTAATTGGCTCATTTGTTTGTCTGCTTATTTTTAACAGGGGCAGCTCCAGGAAGACAAATTCACCCCAGATGTCACTCAGTTGACCTCAGAGGTGTTAATTCGCATTGACTTCGATAGACCTGTGCTGGGGTGAGTTCATTTGCAGACCTGCCACCTTCCATGCAGCGGCTGCCAAGCTTCCTGGCCGCAGGGAGAACTCGCAGCCCAGCTCAGCCTTGAACCCCTCCAGGGACGGGGCAGCCACCACTGCTCTGGGCAACCTGGGCCAGGACCTCCCCACTCTCACAGGAGAACATTTCTCCCTAAGATCTCATCTTGATCTCCCCTCTTTCAGGCTTCCACCGTGGGCAGATATTTCATGGGAGGTCATTCTTCCCCTCTAATCTACTCTTGGGAGACCTTATCTGGAATCCTGCATCCAGTTCTGGAGTCCTCAGCATGGGAAGGATGTGGAGCTGTTAAAGTGAGTCCAGAGGAGTCCATGAAGATGATGTGAGGGATGGAGAACCTCTTGTGTGAGGACAGGCTGAGAGAGTTGGGGTCGTTCATCCTGGAGAAGAAAAGGCTTCAGGGAGATGTTAGAGCAGCTTCCAATAAGAAAAGGAGCTCCAGAAAAGCTGGAGAGGGTCTCTTGATCAGGGAGAGCAGGGAGAGGATGAGGGGAACAGTTTTGAGCTGCAAGAGGGGAGATAGAGATGAGATCTTAAGGAGAAAAATTTTTCCTGTGAGGGTGGGGAGGCCCTGGCCCAGGTTGCCCAGAGAAGTTGTGGCTGCCCCGTCCCTGGAGATGTTCAAGGCCAGCTTGGATGGGGCTTGGGGCAATGTGATTGCATGGGAGGTGTCCCTGTCCATGACAGGGGTTTGGATCTGAGTGGGTTTTGAGATCCCTTCCAACACAAACAATTCTACGATTCCATGGATCAGAGGCTCAGCACAGTTAGGTCTGACCTCGGACTTGCTCTTTCCCCTGCAATGCTGGCATCTCAGTGAGCAGTTGGATGAGGAGTCAATGGTTTATAGGTTGGACATGGGTTAGTGATTGATGGGAATGGTTGGACTCGATGATCCGGTTGGTCTCTTCCAACGCCGTGATTCTATGATTCTATGAATCTGGAAGCCATTCTCATAAAATAAAAGAAGTCATAATCCATAAGTGAGCTGGGAAGGTCTTAAAAAGATGGACAACTTTGGGCTTGGGTGTAGCTGTATGCAGTCCGGGTACAGATGCAGCTCAAGCCATGACTAAAGGAAACCAAAAACTAGAACAAACCAGTAAGAACCAACACCCATCAAACTCAACCCTTAGTTCAAACCAGCGTGTTGAAACCCCAAATTACGACCATTGTCTCTTGACCCTTTGTTTATTTTCTGATTTTAGCGGCCAGATTTTTCCCGAGGAACTTTTTTGTGTTGTCAAATAAACACAAGTTTTTTATTTTTTTAAGAGCACTTTGTTTGAGTGAAATAAAACATCTAATAAACCCTCTGTCATACTGCGCATCTGCAGCAAAGTGATAAATCTGAGGCCTGAAAATGTTCTCTCAGCACACGCTCGTGTTGCTGGGACTGCCAGAACAGCTTTTGCTTGTTGACACAGATCAGCTGTGACATTTTTATGATATTCCCAGTGGATTAATATGTCTTTTTCTCTTTTTTTTTTCCTCATTGAGACATTGCTCATCTGAAAATTAATCAAAACTTGGCCCAGCCTTTCAGGGAGCTTAACTTTTTTTCATCTATTTCTTCTTATTTAGAGATCTCATGTCAGCTCCAAGAAGAAGACATTCCAGACCTTCAGCTGATCTTTCAACTCTAGACACAGCTCACATTGATTCTGCAACACTATCTTCTGCTTCTGTGTGAAATGTTTCCATCTGTCTATGGATATTAATGAAAAAAGATATTTTTTCCTTTCCTTTAGGGTTGGTTGTAGTTGTATTCAGCTTTATTCCAAGCAACTTGACCTAGTGGGATGTCCCTGCCCATGGTAATGGGGTTGGAACTGGATTATCTCTAAANGTTCATCAGCAATGAAAGCTCCTGAGCTCCAGAGGACATGCAAAACGTGTCATTAGCGGAGTGCCAGCTCGATCGGAAATCACGGAAACCCCATTAGCAAGGAGGGAAGTTGCAGCAGATGAAAAAGGAAGATGAGGCAGAGCCACATCAATCAAAAGGAATTAGTGGCAGGGGCAGAGAGGGGCACGAGTATTTCTTAATGCTCCATCAGTGGAGAGGAGGAGGAGGTAGAGATGATGTGTGGACAGGTGCCAGCTTCTCTTGGATTCTACCTAGAGACTTTTAAGCGAACTCTTAGTCCTGTGCTAATTGGGCTCTTTCCTGTAACTCCAGTGGGAAAAACCAGTATGTTTTAGGAAGAGAAGAAATTAAAACTTATATTCTCATCTCAACGTCAGTTCTGGGCCTTAAGTGAGCCAACACAAATGCTTTGGGGCAACAGAGGGTTTATTGTTCCCATGGCCCTGCTGTTGTTTTAAGGGGGTGGCTGGATGTTTTGGAGGGGAAGATTTTGACAGTGCTGGTTAAAGGCATCATACGTTTAAGAGAATTTGGATGTTACCTCCTTAGTCAATCCCACCTGTTACTGGGTCACCCTGCTATTCATCAAGAGGAAAAATCTTTGTTTGCTGGGAAGAGTTTAGGAGTTTGGGAAAAAAAACATGTGAAACTGCTATTTCATTTAAATTGTAGGGGGAAAAGAGCTAGAGCTGCTGTTAGGTCATCAACTGGACCCTTCTGTCACACAAAAGCTCCTGGAACTTGCTCAAGACATACAATCCCAGCTAGATTTTTGAGAAGGGATCGTGTGGTAAAATTTAGGGCAGGTTCTAGTGGTCTGGGTTAAGAGGAAGCATAGCCTGGGTGCAAAAAGAGAAGAGAGTGTCTGTAGAGTTGGGAACTGAGCTTCTAGTCATTTTTGGGAGTCACGGGACAAGCTACAGCCTCTTTCTCACTATCTCTCATTATAAACCTACAGGCTCCATCCCCTACAAAACACAGAATCATAGAATCACTTGGTTGGAAAAGACCACTGAGATTATAGAGTCCAAACCTACTTGTCCACTACTAAACCAGATTCCTGAATTCTTCATCTACCCGGCTTTTAAGTCCCTCCAGGGATGGGAACTCCACCACCTAGGTAGCATCTGCAAGGTNCTCTCATCCTATCACCTGGGAGAATGGACCAGCACCCACCTCACTTCAACCTCCTTTCAGGTAGTTGTAGAGAGCAATGAGGTCTCCCCTCAGCCTCCTCTTCTCCAGGCTAAACAACCCCAGGTCTCTCATCCACCTCCCATAACCCTTGTTCTCCAGCCCCTTCCCCAGCTCTGTTCCCTTCTCTGGATGCATCCCAACCCCTCAGTGTCTGGAAAGTGGTGACGGGAAGTGCTGGGATACAGATGTGGTTGCTGTAGGCATGGCAGCCTGCCAGCCACGGGGCTCCTTGGATACTGGTTACTCCTCACATTAACACATCACTGCAGAGATCCGCGTGTCCTCTGCAAAAAGGGGGAAGGACAGAAATGCAGAGGGAATGGTGCCGCAGTCACGACCTTCCTCTTCTCTTTGGCAAATGTGCAGCTGCTTCTCCTCCATTGCAAACGATTCCTTTCATCTTTGCAAAAAAGAAATGTTTCGACCTGTTTCGAGGTGTCGGCCAAGGGAAATAATGCATGACCTGGCTTCAAATTCTGCTGCATGTGGAAGTGAACGGGTTACTCTACCCTGTCTGGATTATCATAGAATCACATCATAGAATCACCAGGTTGGAAGAGACCCACTGGATCATCAAGTCCAACCATTCCCATCAATCACTAACCCATGTCCCTCAGCACCTTGTCCACCTGTCCCTTAAACTCCTCCAGAGAAGGTGAATCAACCACCTCCCTGGGCAACCTCTGACAGGGCCTAATGACCCTTTCTGTGAAAAAATTGTTTCCTAATGTCCATCCTGACCCTCCCCTGGTGGAACTTGAGGCCATTCCCTCTCGTCCTGTCCCCTGTCCCTTGGCAGAAGAGCTCAGCTCCCTCCTCTCCACAACCTCCTCTCAGGGAAAGAACAATGAGGTCTCCCCTCAGCCTCCTCTTCTCCAGGATAAACACCCCCAGCTCTCTGTACCCTAAAGATGTAAAACATCAACCTGATCTGTCCACGCCTGGGTCAGAACTGGTGCTCAGTTGGTTAGGAAGCAACATTCGTTGTCCGAAGAAGCAAGAGGAATGAATCTAAGTCAATTGTAGAAATAACTGGCTCTTCATAGAATCATAGAATGCTTCAGGTTGGAAGGGTTGTTAAAGATTAATTGGTTCCAACCTCTTCATTGTGGGCAGGGAGACCTTCCACTTAATCAAATTGCTCAAAGACTCATCCAAGCTAGTCCTGAGCACGTTCAGGAATGGGACAACTCTTCATTTGCATACAGAATGATACCTTGGCATCTTAATTATTCAATTAAATGGAGGTCATGCAGAGCTATGAGCTTGCAAGAGGCTTCATCCACCTCTCCAAAACAACTACCT
The DNA here is from genome assembly GCA_013389865.1 of Piaya cayana. Classification (NCBI taxonomy): domain Eukaryota; kingdom Metazoa; phylum Chordata; class Aves; order Cuculiformes; family Coccyzidae; genus Piaya; species Piaya cayana. The sequence continues at coordinate 2,823 of WAAB01003980.1, read as the reverse complement.
CCAGATGGGATGAAGCACCTTCGCAGAACCATAGAATCATAGAATAGTTTGGGTTGGAAGGGACCATAAAGATCATCCAGTTCCAACCCTCCTGCCATGGGCAGGGACACCTCCCATGGGATCAGGATGCCTAAGGTCCCATTCAACTTGGCCTTGAACACCTCCAGGGATGGGGCAGCCACCACTGCTCTGGGCAACCTGTTCCAGCACCTCAGCACTTTCATGGTGAAGAAATTCTTTCTTATTTCTAGTCTAAGAAGTCTTGCCTTCCGTAAGTACCAGTCATATCAACCTGAGAAGAACCCTAAGTGACTGTCTTAGACTAGAGAGCTGTCTGAAATTAGCTTAATTTAAATCCACCTTGGTTAAACTTTGATGAAACTTCATTCTCCATCTGCTTATCAGCACCTCCAGGTCAGGAAAAGCAGCAGCATGGTTATGGCTTTCAGCATTTGATTTGGAATTTAGTGTGAAAATGTCCCTTTTGAAGCACAAGAGACCCGTCCAGGAATGAAAAAAAAAAATAAAAAATCAAGCAATACCAGTGGGACTGATAAGTGTCAGAAATCCCCATCAGAAACATGACATCAGTAGGAAAGGATGTGACAAAACCCTGATAATTGTATTTCTGAGAGGCGGGGCGTGAAACTTAAAAGCACGGGAAAGTAGCCAAGCAACACAGAACAACAGCATCAGCTTAGAAGCGTCTCCAGAAAGGGACACTTTGGACAGAATCCAAGGGGAATGCATACAACTCCCATAAAACTGCCAGATTAGGGTATTTCACATCCAAGCCCATGATGAGAACGGAGACAGAAAATGCCAAGGTATCCTGGGAATGCTGTCTGGTACGACCTTGCAGGACTGCCCAGCCCTCAAGCCAGGACTGAAATGTGGGGTGAAAAGTAGAGGCAGAGCTGCCAGGATATTCTTCTCCAACATATCAAGAGACGGGATGGCCCCGAGTTGCAGCAGGGGAGGGAATCAATGGATATCAGGAAATATTTCTTTACCTAAAGAGTGATGAAGCATTAGAATCATAGAATCATAGAATCACCAGGTTGGAAGAGACCCACTGGATCATCGAGTCCAATCATTCCCATCAATCACTAAATCACTAATCACTAAATCACTAATCACATTAGAAGAGGCTGCTCAGGGAACTGGTGGAGTCCCCATCGTTGGGAGGGTTCAGAAAACATGTAGATATGGCAGGATGGGGCATGATTTAGTAGACATAGTGGGGTTGGATTGGATGTATCTTTGAAGTCTTTTCCAATCTTAAATGTTTTATAATTCTATGATATTCGGAGCGTGCAGAATGTGAAAGAGCGAAGTCACAAAGCAAAGCTTGTAGAGATAAACAGATAAGATATCAAGACACAGATGGGGATGAGGAGGTGTTCAGCTTCTTCCCGAGCAGTGAGGGGTGCTCAGAGCGCAAGGAAATCGCTGCCCTTTGCCGCCAGAAGCCAGAAATTTCATCATAACGTTGAAACGGCTGCACTGCAGCAACTGAAACTGTTCCCAACTTCACACCTCAGATGGCTGCTTCATTGACACTTCAGCGTTTGACCTTTAGTGCTCCTTGGGGGAAAACCAGCAGGGAAAACACGAGGAAAATCTCCCCAGCAATTCCCTTCTTGCGCAGCGCCGGAACGCGAAGCCACGGGAAGACTGGAACGTGTTGCGTTCTTGCTCTTACCAGCATCCAGAAAGATGTTATCGGAAACAGGGACATGATCTCTGTGATGATACAGCCAGGCTTGTCTTTTTATTTCCCCCTCATTTTTTGAAGAAACAACAAATCCCGATGGTCTGGTTCAAAACCCATAAGCTCCAACTGGCGCTTGGGAAAGGCTGGAAGGAAAGGAAATCCAGTTACCAGACAGTATCAGCTGTGCGAAAAGGGGACTGAGCCGCTCGGCCAAGGAATGTGTGGCCAGAAATTCTGAGAAAGAGTCAGGAGGGACATCATGTGCTACACAAAAGCTGGGAGGAAGAATCTGTTATCAGCTCGTGTAAATCCACAGGTTGGAGCAGTGATTGGGCTGCCTCTGGCCTGGACAGGCACACACTCTCCTGGGTGGAAAACTGGTTGGCTGGAAGGCCCGGAGAGTGGTGGGAAATGGAGTGAACTCCAGCTGGAGGCCAGTGACAAGAGGTGTCCCCAGGGCTCAGTGCTGGGTCCAGCCCTGGTCAATGTCTTCATCAATGACCTGGATGAGGGGATTGAATACACCCTAAGTATATTTGTGGATGACACTGCACTGGATGGAAGCTGGATCTGCTGGAGGTTTGGGAGGCTCCAAAGGGATCTGAACAGGCTGGATCCATGGGCTGAGACTANCAGCAGGGCCAGGGAGGTTCTTCTCCCTCTGGACTCGGTCCTGGGGAGACCAAAGGTGGAATCGTGGGGTCAGTTGTGGGCCCCTCAGCACAAGAAGGACCTGGAGGGTCTGGAGTGAGTCCAGAGAAGAGCAATGAAGCTGGTGAGGGGGCTGAAGTGCCTCCCATACAAGGCCAGGTTGGATGGGGCTTGGAGCAGCCTGATCCAGTGGGAGGAGTCCCTGTCCATGGAAGGGGGTTGTAATTGGATTCGTTTTGAGGTCCCATGCAGAGAGATGTTCTATGATGGATGCAATCAGCCTCATCCATCTGGACTGGGAGAAGCTACCATGCCCAGGAGCACAGAGACACTGGGGTCAATTGATGCTGCAAGGAAAATTAACCCTTGCAGGGACCACACCAGCCCTACTCCCCTTTCCAGGCTCTCTCCATGCTCAAGTGAAGATGATGCTACATGTTCCCTTCTCTTCCCTT
>WAAB01003978.1:0-10864 GCA_013389865.1 Piaya cayana | reverse complement strand
AAGAAAGATGTGAGGTCCTTACTGGTTGATTGTTGGACTAAATCCTGAGGAGCAAAAGAAGGGATCAATTTTCCATTATTATGATGCCAGAGGGAAAATTCTCTATTCACCTTGAGATGCTTTCATGAGGGCAGAGCTGCTCAGAACTGGCAGTTGTTCCTCCGTGCTCCGGGAGCTTTGCTCCAGGTGCAGACCTGCCCTCCTGCCACAGCAGGAGGCTGCTGGATTGCTGGGGGTGACGTACCTTTGTTCTGAAGGCAGAGGGGCTGGATGGCAACTGCAGAATACTGGCTTTGTGTTCATTAATTGGCGACTCTCCTGCGATCCCAAATGCCAAGCAGTATAGCTCTTTTGCATACTTACAATGGAAATGAGCTTGGTTTATCCAAATGACCTCTCAGAGTAGCTGCCTTCTCAGATAAAGCCTATGCAAATGTTATTTCACACAGACTATGAACAAACATACCAGGCAGATCTTGCTGTCTGGGCCTCATCACTCCCATCTCTTTCTGTTTTCCATGGAAATGTAACCTTTGAGGCCTGAGACTTGGCCTCTGTGGCTGGCCATCTACTTGCAAGCCTGTCAGATGCTTGCAGCATGTCCACCGACTCCTTGGAGCAGCATCTTCATCTTTTTTAATCATTCTCTAACTTCCATGTTGGTATAAGGAGGCAGCTGGTTTGGAAGGGAACAGCACCCCATGAACCAATCTAGTGCTACAGACTCACTGGGTTTTCTACCACCAATGGCTTGGACCACATGATTAAAGCAGCAGAGAAAGGCCTTAGGCTTTTGATTAGCAGCAAATGCGTCATGTATCCATGTAGACTTGCTACCCAGAATTTGTGTATGAGCACAGAAATAAGAGATGGTAGCACAGTGAGTGTCTCTATCCCATTCCATGGTCTGAGAGCCCCCAAAGACTTGGCAGGGTCTGGCTTGCACCTCAAATGCTCCCCAAAATAAAGCTAATTTACTCACTATGCACTCATAATTTGTGTTACAGAGCACTTTGAGGGAGGTCTTATTCTAGCTGTCATTGCATTAAAGCCATGTACGGAGCAATTTTGCTTAGCAGAGAAAAGCTGAGACAGAAACAGTAAAGCAACAGGAGAAAGAGGCGAGCTCTCCAAGTCAGGGCTGCAGGGCAAACATGCTCGCAAACACTACTCACCTTGCATCCTCTCTTTGCTTGTTTACACTTGGCATGGGGATGAGGACACAGAGGAAAAATGTGGAGTTGTGCTAGAGACATGTGAATTCTCTGCACTTCAATGCAGAGGGTGAGCTTGGGAGCCTTTCTTTAAATCTCTGCCTGATTCTGTAACTGCTCCATCCCTGGAGGGGTTCGAGGCCAGGCTGGATGGGGCTTGGAACCCCTGATCCAGTGGGAGGTGTCCCTGCCCATGGCAGGAGGGTTGGAACTGGATGGGCTTTAAGGTCTCTTCCAACTCAAACCATTCCATGAGTCTATGATTTCAGGAAGAATTAAGTACTATATTTACAGAATATGGGACTGGCGCAAATATTTGTAACCTTCAGTATGTTTAAACTCTGCTGTTGCACAGTGTGAAATATGGATTGTGCTACTCTGTGCTGTGCAATGTAGGATGGTTTAAACGTACAGGCAGAGCTGCTTTCGACTCAAAGGCAGTAGGTGTGTGAAGAGAGGCACAGACAAGGAAGTACCTAAGTACCTGTTCATGGCTCTTGAGGATTTGTGAATTTTGCAACATGTCTGTAATTAGCAGGGAACCAATGTGAGACTATCACAGGGACAAAATAGAAGGCCCTGCAAAAGCCCCAGCAAGTCGACAGCAAGAACTGGAGGGACCGTTCATTAGTAAAATGTAGCTGCAATAAGAGAGGGAAATGCTTCCTCCTCTCCTCAACCCAAGTCATCACATGGAGGCTGGGCTGACTGAGCTGCTGAAGAGCACAAGGCTTTCAGCAGCCTAGCGAAACAACGAAGTGTGGTGGAAAAAGAGTAACCGATGTTTCTTTGGCGGCAAGGAGTGCAGAGAGCAGGCAAACAGGTAAACCAGCTTCATTGAAAGGGAAAATCCTAGGGCAAAAGCTCACATACTGGGACAGCTCAGTCACTACCTGGGCTCTGTTCATGTTTCTAACCTGATCCGTCAGGTCCTGTCACCTCTCCCTTTTCTTGCCTTGCTACAAGAAAGGGGCTGCCTCTTCCAGCAAGTACACTCAGCATTTGGCCTAACGCGGGCCCACCTTAGGACTCGTACTCAACTTTGCAGCGAGCACGCAGATTAGCTCTTCATTCAGTCTGGGTCACCCTTGTGAAGCTTCAAAGGTGGCGTAAGTGCACCCAGCCCCCATGCAACTTGGGACTGCCAAACCCTGACATCAAATAGAAATATACTTTACTTTAGGGCTTATTACCATTTCAGGGATGTAACCAGCAAATGGTGGCGTGTGCTGAATTTACCTTCTTCTCATTGATGTCCAGCAGCTCCTCTTCCTCACCTACTTCTTCTGGCAAGTCCTTAATTTTATTCAGCAGTTCTGCTTTGGGTGCTGAAACACTGTAATAGGCAGGACAGGCGACCAGGGTTACAGAAGCTTCCTTTTCCTCTCTCCTACACCACAGGGAAGAAAAAGCAGGAGTTCAGTCTAAGCCTGGCCTTTTCCCATGCCTAGATCCATGATTTTCCAGCTCTCCCTCTTTGGTACCTTCCCAGCATTATCAGTTTCAAAGGATCTGGCAGATTCCTGCCATCTGAGGGTGCATGTCAGCTACTCTTGGACCTCTCCTTTTTGCACAACAGCACAACTACTCTGTTCAAATACTGACTGGTTGACAACTCTGGATGGGATCAAACCCCTGCTGAAGGTAAACCAGCACAGCTCGGCTGGTGACAGCTGGGCTAACCAATCTCATCTGGCATGAGCATTGCAACTCCCTTCTACATGCTTCTCCAACTGCCTCCTAATAGTCTTCATATTTAAAAAAAACACACTGGAGAACTTAGGCTGATCTTTGCATCCCCTGTGATATGTAGGCATCCCCATCCCTGTTTCTAAAATTTGTCCCCTTGTTATCTTTCTGCCCATCATGTTTCAGTCCTGGTTTTACTCTCCTATCTCTGTTACTGTGCTTTGGACTGAATTGCTTCAGGTTAGGAAGGTTAAGATAGCAAAATCAAACATCATCTCCAGAGATGGTTCCCTTCCTGCCCTGCTGCAGAGCTCAGTGTCCTACACTGCCCAGAGAGGAGAGCTCAAAGGCCACACGTGGAGCCGAGTTTGTCAGACAGGGTGCTCAGAAATGCCCTGCCCGACATCACGCGTGGGCACCGAGGAACTTGCTCTCTGACTGCACCCACTGATACAGACACAGAGAAATCCAGCACAGGCTTGTCCTTAAAAGCCGTCAAGCAGCGTGTTCTGCTGCGACATCAGCCCACAACCCCAAGCAAGCAGTGCTTACGTGTCTTCTTCGGCTGCTCTCCTGCTAGCTGTCTTCTGTATCATCTTCCTTTTCATGTTCTCCTTCAGCAAGCTGGTTCCGCTGGGGAAAAGCCCTTCCATTAAGTCCATGGTTGTCTTCATTTTGGAATCTGGATCCAGGATATCAGCCAGAGACTTGTCTTTATGGACAATTTCTTTTGCTAGAGCCTCTGACTTCATGTCCTCTGGGCTCTTTTTCTTTGTCTTCACTGGAGATGCTGTGCTGAGTACCCTGGAGTGTGGGCTGCCATTCTCTGACTCTGCGGCGATGACTGTTGGCTCTCCGTGGTTGCCTTCAGGTTGAGTTATGGGCTGTCGGTCAGCACTCTGAAGCCCTTCAGGAGAAGCAGGTGACTGGTGCTGCTTATCTGCAGTGGATGGAGAGCAAGTCCTCTTTGACGCAGGTGGCGAGAGGGGTAAATTATTTTCACTGATACTGGTGTTCAACCGTGTTATCTCCCTCTCAGCCAGGGCTTTGGGGAAGCTTTTGAAGCTGCTATGGACAGAAAAATACTGTGAGACAAAGATAAGCTTACCACACAGGACCATTGCAAACACACAATGAAGGCCTAAGACAAGTAAGTTCTTCTCCCTCACTTATTTTTGTGTCTTACTTCTCATTTCAGCACAGAAATGCCCACAGCATGAAGCCACTGGCACCAGAAGCACTCTGTCCCCTCCACCTGGACACTGCTGATTTGTTGTTCCAACCCAGAAGGAACTGGTGAACAAGAAGTCTGTTTTCTGCTCACAGGCTGGGGACACTGAGTCTCCCCACCTGGGAGCACCATCCCGAGCAGTTTAAACTCATTTGTTCTTTCCATGTTGGAAAAGCCAGTCACTACTACAGCCCCGGTCAGATTCTTCCCAGATGGAAATCAGAGCAGCTCCCTGGGAGTGAGGGAAGCTGTGCCGAGTCAAACCAGCTGGGCACCTAGCCCAAACTCCTATCCTTCACGAAAAATTCACTATGCAGTGTTCCTGTAGCATATTTGTGTTGCTGTTTCTTGGCAGATGGTCACTGTTTCGTAACAATGATATTTTGTGCCAGGTCTAAAATGTATTCTGGGAAACTAACTATCTGGAAAAACTGCCATGGGTTTTCACAGCTCTCTCTCAAAAGCCAGTAACTGGAAGAAGTCAGTAGCCATTTTATCTCTTCACGCTAGGGTGAGTAAGAAGGTGCTCCACTGAAATCCAAATGGTAACTGCAGGGAGAACCAGGCCAGGACAGTTTTTCACTCACAACCCCCTTTGCCTTGCTTTAGCACCTGCCAGTGCCTCTGCTGATGGCCCGCAAAGCCTTTTCCCCTCTTGCTTTGCGCCCTGCCTATGACACTTCACTTGACAATGCTCTTGGCAGCCAGCAAAGCCTGGCAGCAGTGAGTCTGTCTGTCCCTCTGCCCTCAGAACGTGTGCGCTCCCCTGCAAGCAGCTGCGGGTGGCTCGCCGTAGCACACAGAGGTCAGTCACATTTGTCTGGAACCCCACATATCTTACTGTATATGGCCCGACAACGCCTGAGACGCTGGGCTACAGCCCTCCCTTACCTCACTTCAGCCTCCTCTGTGAGCCTGGTGGATTTGTCTCCAGCTGCCCTGTTCCCTTCAAGCACCGCCGGTGGGGGAGGAGGTGGGAATTCCTCCGTGCGGTTTGCAGGCGTGTAAGAGCTCAGCTCAGGAAGAGGACAGGACGGCAGTGGGGGTGAAGAGGGACGAGCGATGACACCGGGCTGGGAAGACATGACAAACACCTCGTCATCTTCATCATCCTGCAACAATGTTGGGGGCGTGAGCTGCAAGCTTGACTCTGAGATGCGGAGATGGGTTGTCCCCTGGGGAGAAGGAGTCTCTGGGTCAGAAGAAGTGCTGCTCTGTGTTGGCAGGGACTGCCACCTTTGGGAGAACTTCGGCCCGGCCGCTGGAGGAGACGCCACAGTTCTTGGGTAGCTGTTGTCTTTGACTGAATGAGCCCACACCACTTTGGGTGGGAAGGATCTGTGAAGCAGCCCAGCTTTCCTTCTCCACATCATTTCTTCTGAGGGAATCTTAGGGGATCCATCTTGGACAGCATCTGAAGACTGTGCCTGAGTATTACCATTGCCCTCAGAGGGAACGGCATCCCGTTTGGCTTGGTGCTGTCTCAGAGCCTGGTCATCGCCTGCCCTCTGGAAGTCTGAAGGAGTCTGGCTGGGTGTACTAGAGGAAGACTGGCCAGATGCAGAGGGAATAAGGTTAAGGAACAAGGGCTTAAATCCTTGCTTTTGCTCAGGATAGTGAATCCTTGCCTCTGTTGGGGATGAGACAAGTGCAGAAGTCCTGCTATCTGGCCTGGAAAGTTCTGAGAGCTTGTGGTTGTCCATCAGTGTGGTGGATCCTGTGACAGCCTCACTACCGTGGTGAGGATGGGGATAATAAGTGGGGAATGCCATTTTTTCAGAGTGGCTTCTTTCTTCCTTGCTGAAAGACCTAAAAACCAAGAGACAGTCCACAATAAGTTTAATAATTAATCAATGAGCAAGAAAAGCTATTGTGTACTCCTCAATGAGCAAATTACGCAACCTATCAGAGGCCTGGGTCAGTGCCTGCTGATCAAGGTAAGGTGCAGCTGGGCTTTGAAACTGATGATAAAATCCAGTCTGCTAATGGCAAGGACACAGAGCCAGAGCCATTCCCACTGCCCATCTCCCATCACTTCTGGTGTGTGCTGGGTCATGCACAGAGGTAGCAAACATCCCAGCAATATGTGAATGGAAAAAAATTTTCAGGAAACTTCAGTGCCTGCTTCCTTTCCAGCCTTGCTTTGAATTTTGTTTGTTACAGATGGGCCATAGCAACTGCTGTAAGAGGGACTGCTTGACATGATCTACTATCAAACTCCATTCTCAAGTGCTGATAATTTTAAGAATTCCAGATTTACGGGCCAAAACTTCCTATAATGTTATCTGCTCCTTTAGGAGAGGTGCCATTAAAATGATTCAACTGTCTCCAGGAACAAAGTGAGGCTGGAAAATGCACCCTTTCTACAGAGAAATATAAAAACCAGCTCTTACAGCCTCAGAATCCTGCTGGAAAAGAGCTCCGCTCAGACAGGCAGGTATGGCAAAAAACAAAGCTGATACAATGTGACTGCAAATGGATGTTAAGGTTGCAAAGCCAGCAGATTGAATTGTTCCTTCGAGGTCTTTTGAGATGTTTTCAGTGAGTCTAAGAAAGAGTGTTGGGCCTTTGAAGTGAGGATGCTGCTTAGAATACAGAGCCAAGCTATACAGCTATTTAGCTGGAAAGCAAAGTGAGCAGTAATAACAGTGCTAGCAGATGCAGAAGATGGCCTAAAACTATGAGACCATAGCATAAAACAATAGAACCCAATAAAGCTCTACTGCCAATGAATTTTCTGTTCATGAGATGCATTGTTCAAACAATCCAACACTGCCAATCTGTGATGTTTCAGTTGTACTAGTACAAATTTAGAGTAACTGTCAAAGACATGGGTTGTTCTGGCTTTATTCTGGCCCAACTGAGAAGAGGATTTGGCAGCCTTTGCCTGAGGGAGGGGAAACTTCCCAGACAGACTGCTCTCGGTATTGTCTGTGGTTCCTGGACAGTAGCAATGTGTATTCTTTTCAGATGCTCAGTGTTTGTCAGAAACACCAGATGGTAATTCTCTAATTGAAAGGTCTCTCTTACTGTGGAAGTAATTGTGGATTCCAAAACTGGTGGAGAAACAACCCTTCCCAACAGTGCTTACAAGGCAGCTATTACAAGACACCTGGGGAGTAGCAGAAGAGCACAAAGCATCAGTCACAGAGCACGTGTGACTGGACCAAGGGATTGCTGACCAGCATTTCCAGAACTTCACCACTGACAGTTTTCCTCCACAAGCAAGAGAGGTGGTAGGGATGGTCCAATCTCCTTCCTAGCACATTAAGCAGCAGTGTCCCAAGGAAACCTAGAAATATAATTTCTACTGCCTGCTATTGCCTCTGCAGGCAGCGATAGGACGGTGATGGTTAGATGTGAGAGCACTGCCCAGAAACCCAGCTGCTTTGGGCTGACAATAGCAGGGCAAAGACTGCATCTCTCAAGAGGTGCATTAAAGATGCTGCAATAATCCCACATGAACCAGACCATCAAATACTCAGACACACTGGGGCAGGGGAACATTCAACACTGCCCCACCAGTGGAACTCCTTCTGTGAATCACTGACATGTGTGTAAGGTCCTGGTCAACCTGTCCCTTTCAGTCTGTGGAGGATTCTGATCACATCTGCACTGATAGTTAAATGTAAAACTTCTATCAGCTTCAGCAGTGCATGATCCAAGCTCTCTGGCTTCCAAAACTTACACCTATTCGCTTTCACTTCTTTTCAGGTGCAATAACATAAAAGAAATCACTCAGCATCAGGCCTTTGTAGGGAGCGATTTACAGCCTGTGTAATGGGACCCTGTGTCTGCAGAGTCAAGAGCTTTTCCCTATCTTCTCCCATCTTTTCATCCTACCTTTTGGGAAATCCAATCCTGATCAAGAAGGGAAAGCAGCCTTACACCTCCCAGGAGACACGTGCTTACAGAGCATGGGGGATGCCCACACAGCATAAATATCATAAAACTATTACATTAAACCAAATAATCTTTGCGAAGTGAAGCGTGAAAATAAGAAACCTCCATTTTGTGCCCCAGTAAACTTGCTTCCAGTCTGGGTGTTCAATCCTGTTACTTGGAAAACAGATTGGGGGTGAGGAGAAGGAAGCAGCAAGCAGTTCTTGGGAAGAACGATGGAATGCCATCTCTAGAAGCCGGGAGGCAGGATGAACTAAACAGCTGTAGTGTTTTTAGGGCAAAAAGGGAAAAAGCTATTCCAAATCACAGTAAATGGATGTGTTTTAAATAATCATAAAAGGATGTGCCTAAAGGCAAACCGAGTCTCTCAGAAACAACATCTATGTCGTCTTAGGGGCAAAACTGGCCAGGCAGTTGGAAATCAGACCCAGCCAGAGTAGAAACCTTCCTCTGCTTCCAGCCGTCGCTCTTTGACTCGAAGCTCTATGGTGAAACTTTGGAGACGGCGCCAACTCCCACTGTCACAACATAGCGGGCTGGCATTTACTGCAAGTTTGTGAGCAACAGAGCTCCTTTGTGAACAGTTCCTTTAGTCCCTCTTGATGGTTTTTACTGTAATAGGAGTTAGCTGTTCCGGGCACTCAGAGCTTAGAGCAAGCAACTATTTATTATTTAAATGTAAATACAGCCAGATCAACTTCAGTTCCAGTTAAGTCCAAAACAACCCCCTGCTAAGTGGGGAGTTACATAAGCCCAAATATTACAGGTTTTATGATTACACTTTTCTATTTTTAAAAATATTTCTTCCTCCTCTGTTGCTGAGCAAAGTACCCTGCCTGCACAAAGGAAAGCAAGCTCCCAATTCAGCAAGAGAAATGACATCTTCTGATTTTGGTCATGCAAATGTTTGCTTCCTTTTGGGGAGGAAGCACCCTGGACTGGGGAAAACTGACAGAGTGGGACAGTAAGGTATTTGTTCCTTTGGAATCCTTCAGTGATGATAGCACCTGCATGTGAATTCTAACAGCGGATCAAAAACATTTGGGGAGTTAGGTAACTGGAAATTTGCTGCAGAAATATGCTCCAAGACGACATGAGGGGGAATTGATAGTGAGTTAGTGTCTACAATGAAAAAAACCTCATAGCAACGTACTCTTCCTGGCTCCTGTGCCCATAAAGCTGTTTTCTCTAGTTTGCCACAATCCATCCATTTATAACAAAACACAACAAGTGCTGCTGGCAGCAGGATGGCAAAAGCTGACCCTGCAGTGACAAAGGGGATGTTACCATATACCCACCTGGCTCCTGCGCTGACTGCGTCGAAAGGATCTCTCACCATGGGGCCAAACTCGCTGCTCTCCCTTCTCAGCAGGTCCTGGAGGGCAAAGACAGTGTTAGCAGCAAGCAAAACAAGGTAACCAACCACTGATTCTTCCCAGTAAAGGGAACGCACAGCACGTGCCATACAGTGACAGGAGGAAATCTTGAGTGTGGTGTTCTGCTCTCCAGCACCCTAGTCCTGCTGACAGGACACATCTGCCTGTTCCTGCATGGATCCTGGAGCAACAGACAAGCTTATTCAGAGAAACAGGTTTTCAAAACCTCTCAGCAAGTCCTTGCCTCTCCTAAAACCATGCTCAAGGGGATCAGAGAGATATGGGTGTTCAACTCTGTTTGCTTGTTGTGGTAAGCCAGCAGCTCAGACATTACTGATGCTAAATAATGAGCAATCTGTGTCCAAGCCCAGTGCTAGAGTAGGACTGAAATTCTGCAGGTGCTGAATGGCACAAAGGCTGAGAACTCCAGCCACAGGCACAGGGGCTGAAAACCATCACAGAACCTGGCACTTGCTTCTCCCTCCTATTTAGGCATTTATGTCACCTAAAACCAGGGAAACTTTGCAGCTGAAATACCTTTGCGAGTCTGACACTCTGCCCTGGAGCTCCCACCACAGGATGCCAGACTATTATGGGATACAAAAGCAAATGCTAAGCCTGCTTTTGAAACGGCCAGAATTTTCTTTCCAGCAAAGAACATTTCAGCGTCCCCCTTCCTAACGCCCTCAGTGATTTGCTTTTTTTGGTCCACGCTGCTGCAGGGGCAGGGTGAGGCAGAGCTCGATTTAGGAGTGCAGGAGATATGCGGGCTGAGACAGACTAAAAAAACCATGAGGAAGGCAGGCCGAGAATGTGTTCTGAAGACTGAGAGCTCATCATTCCACGCGGCTATCAATTTCCTTATATCTTTAAACAAATTCCTGCAGTGACACAGCAATGTGATTTATATGCAGCCTGAAAGGATCACTGGACGCTGTATACAAGGCCCTGGAAAACACACAGCAAGGCAGAGACGTCTGCTGCTACCATGGAAATAAACATTTCCTGCAAAAAAATCTGAAAAGGCCAAAAAATGATTAAAAAAATCAAATCACCCTGTTGCTTCGGCTTTGTCCCCAACTTTTATAGTGATGGGTTTGTATGGAAGGCAGACCAGAAACAAACCTAATTAATAGAGCGCTTCAACATACGCTTTCCTTTCAGACACTTATGGACTGGTGTACATATTCAAAGTCAAAGATGCTTTCTTGAACTGGGATTTAAGAACAGGATTTTCACAAGTGCCTTGCTGCCTATGGGAGGAAATCCTCATTCCAGACGTGGATACGGCTAAATCTCTCTGAGAAACAGCAGCAAGGGCAGCTCCTCTCTCCTACACTTGAACTAAGACCCCATGAGCAGGTCTGCACTGCTGGTCATTGTCTTCCTCGAGGCAGCTGCCAGCAGGCAGAGGCTCTGGTTTGGCTGCTGAATGCAGGATTAAAAATGGA
>WAAB01003975.1:0-66192 GCA_013389865.1 Piaya cayana | reverse complement strand
TGATTCTATGATTCTAAAGTCATGACAGGTTAAACTGAAGGAGAAAACCATACCAGTTATTCAGAGAAACACATTTAGTGGAACAAGCTGTTGATAGAAGTCCTATAGAAGCACTTGGTTAAAAATCTTTCCAAGTGGAAGGTGGAAGGATTTGGGGAAGTAGGATATCAAATGATATACTGGATGCCTACACAGTCTTTGGACTAAGATCAAGAGATAACATTGATTAATTAATTTTTTTTTTTCATCATCATGTACCATGTAAAAACTTCAGGTGTAGCCAGTATGTAGCCTTTAAGTATTTTTTAATTATATAGTGGAAGATTTTGAATTTTGAAGTGCTCGAAATTCAGACATTCAAGAGATATTTCTTCAGGTATATCCAATGGCTATCACCATTCTTATTGCCATATATTTTCTGTGTAGTAGTGCAGTGCTTCACACAGGTACACCTTCATATGATATAATACATCACCTTTAGTGCTCATTTACAACTAAGCTAACACCAACAGCACTGTGTTAAGAAATAAGCCCTGTATCCCACATCACATGTGACAACAGCAACCTGCATTCTGGCTAGCACATAATATTAAGGTAGGCAAGTATAAGCAGTAGTCTATAATATAAACCAGCTGGTCAGTGAAATAAGAAACACTTATTTGGAAAATAAGACAGGATAATGCAGCACAGAGGCAGCGTTTATGCTTGTATTGCAGGTTACAGGTTACAATACAGATTTTTCAAACAACCACAAATTTTAAGGAAGCTGAGTAACAGCCTTTTGTGGAAATCCCCAAACATCTGGTTTAATAAGTTAAAACAGAAATAGGTCTAAATAGACAAAAGTTACAATTTGTGTACTTGTAGAATAAGGGTACGTGAACTTCTAGGTGACGACTATCTTCCTGCCACCAACAGAGGCCATTTCCTTGCGAGAGGTCAATTCCTAACTGGTGCAGAATCATACTGTAGCACTATAAAAGCTCAAAAAACCTTTCGCCTACCCAGGGCAGAAGGTATATCTCATTTTTTGGTAGTTCTGGCTACAGTCAGGCACTTGGATATGAATAAGAGGCAGAGATGACACTGGCTTTGTTTGTAGTAACTGGCTTAATTTGTAAGAACTAAGAGCCAAGTCACAAGACTACTTACAGTTGTATAGGTTATGGGATGAAAGATTTATGTCTATAAAAACAATAATTAGTTTTCATATCCACCAAATGTGCTGTATTTACTGGAAGGAAATAAATAGAAATGTATTCATCTTTTTTGAAAGCTAAGATTTCAACTCATCATTTTCAAAATTTGCAGATTTCTACCTTACACAAATCTCTCACTCATGGGATTGGTAAGCTCTGTAGAACAGTTGTACAAGAGCAGTATTACTCAGGATGGAAAAATTAAAGTGTAACACCAAATTCACTTAATCAGTGAATGTAGAATTTTGTTATGAGAATTCTCTCAAGAGTTTTCCAAAAGAAGGTTCATTTGATAGGAAGAAGTCTTCCAGATGATTTGGAAACATGTAATGTTTTCAATAACTTTTGAGACTCTATCCCAAACTGTTTCAGCAGCCAGGACTGCTGCAGAAAATCTAACATTAGTGTCTAGAAATTAGTTTAGCGTCTACACACTGGAGAGACATTGTTCTTTTGTAATTTATATTTTTGATCATACTGACAGGCTATGTTTCCAAATAAGTGCAAGTCCAGTCATTCAGCAGCCACGCTGACTGTCTTTCGAGTTTCAGAACAGGGACTCCTAACACAAATAGCTTACTGCTTATGGTCCAAATATCTGGGAAGTATGGAGTTGCAAAGCCATGCTAGAAAAAAATAATTTCACCACAAACACTTATTTAACTCAGTCTCATACTTGACTGGCCATAGCTTAAATAAATCTCAGAGCAAAATACTGATCCCAGTCTCCAGACAAGACACAAACTACAGCCAAAGGGTTAGATCTATACTGGAAAGCAATATTTGAAAACAATGATCTCACAAAAACTTAATTCATCTTCATTCTGATCAGTTCTCACAATTATTCTTGTGCTTCTGCTGTCTTTGTGTTTTGTATTTTTTAACTGCCTTCCAATTTTTATGTCTCCTATGCTGTCTTTTGTTCTTCCATTCATTCTTAAGTGGTTTTCACCCTCCTCTTGTAACCTCAGCAGACACTTTATATTTATTTCCACATCACCACAAACTCTTTTTTTTGCATCCATCCTCTAAAAGATCTACCTTTGTAAGGACAATTTTACTTTGAAACTAGAGTGGGTAGCAAGGCAGAGGCATTCTGCCTTTTCTCTCTGTTGTTGACTTAATAGGTCTTCTCCACTTGTTACTGTTTTATTACTACTTATAATTAGGCACACAAATATATACAAAGGGAAAATGCATGAAGTTATGTCTTGTAAATCTAGACAGAATCACATTCTTTATTTACAACTCCTTTGTACTGGGGCCTGCAGCTAAGAACAGTTTAATGAAAACTAACTACCTATAACTACGAATTTCTACATCTAAATCAGTATAGAAGCAGAGTGGTTTGTATTTAATAAAAAACTCTTGGATTCAAGTTAGCAAGGTTAATTATGTGCATATTCATGATGATTTAATGGTGAAAAAGCTATATGCTTAACAGATAAGAGTAATGATACTGTGAATTAATACAGTAGTAGATATTGCTCCCTATAAAGTCTAAGAAGTTTCTCCCATTTACTCTCCCTGTTGTAACTAATGTAGAGGACTTGTTTTAAAAATAGTGACTGTAAATGGGTTTGGATATCATGCCAAATTAGTTTTCCAGTTCAATTCTAGTATCATTAAACTTACTAAGCTGATTACATGAGACTATGTCTTTCTGTTTACCATGTCCAAGCAGCAAGATTCTTACAGACTTAGCTTCTATTTGAACTACAAGTGTGTATCAAACCACATAGGAAAAAGGTAAAATAACAAATCTAATGTGCTTTGCAATTTCATGGGTTTTGCACAAACTTGTTTGCCTGGGGTGTGGGGAAATTCTGGAATGCTGCCAGTCAGATCACTGCTGGTTTCTAATGGCACCTCTCATAGCCAATACTCCCACAATTTGCTTTCTCTGCTTAATAAGAGCCTTGTCTCATTGGACTCTGCTGACTGGACTGAAACATTAGACTTTTTTATCTGTTTATGTTACATCTCTTCCATCCTCCTACCTGGATTCATTGTCAATAATTGTTTCCACAGTTTCTCTAATGTAAGCATTTCAGGTTTGACTCGCTGAGTGCCTTCCAGCAAGTTTTTAGGTACTGTACAACAAGACTTTTTATTGTGCTCTTTATAAAACAAGATGATGTTTGGCAGAGTTGCAGAACTGGAGTTGCACTCCAGTTACAATTCTCTTGAATTGGTTTCAGAGCCCAAGGAACTCTTTCCTCAGCAGCAGTCCCAAAGCTGAGGAATTGGCAATACGTATATTTAAGTGGTGATTGGTGACTTGCAAGTCTACTTTGTCCCATTTTGAGTGTGAATATCATCAGTGGTCTCCAACATCCATTACAAATAAAGCAGGCAGAATTCAGCACTTTACTCTTTATATCTCCTTTGGACCTTTTCTGGGGTTTATGTATATTTAGATATTAATTTGGAGCGGGTAGAGGCAGCAAGGGAGACTGACTGAGTTTTATGGCCGGCAGTCAGAGTGCTCAATTGGATTGTGGGAGACCAGTGCTCAAGCTGTACGGATTAAAGTAGCTTTTCCCACATTGCAGATGGACAAGCTCAGTGTCTGTGACAATAACGTACTTTCTAACTTATTTGGTAATGTTAAGAGTATATGGTATGTGTTATTTTTTCTTTTGCCAGTTTTGCTGGTAATTTTCTTTTCTTTTAATTTGTGGGTTTCAATGACAATTTTTTCCCTTTTCATTTTAAAGTGTTGCCCATGCAACATTTTGGACAGTCTGTAGATGTTTAGAGATGCCAGCCAGTCCACCTACTAAGCCATGTCTGAATACCAGGCCTTGTTATGCCACCATGGCTGCCATTTGCTCTACTTTAGATAGATGGAGCAGGAGGAGGGGATTAACATTGCACATTTGTGCTACATTTTAAATTAAATGAAAAGTATTAGGTTTATCCATTAATCTATAGCACAATGAAGAGTGGGTAAATGCTTTAACACCAGTGTCATGTAATTCCTGACCATTTATCATCATTCTTTTAAATCTACCCGTTTACAGAATTTATTTAAGAGAAAATGGTTTGTAGATTCTCTGTTATCTAACAAAAAATGAATTTATCTTTCTGCCAATTTTTCTCTCCATTACTTTTCCAGATGTGTTCTCTCTCATCTGTAAGTACCAGGTTCTCTATTCAACCTTTGCTGCCCCCTCCTCTTTGCCCAGAAAATGGTCTTCATGTTCCTGTTCAGAGGGTTTTCACACAGCAATTAGAGATCCTGGGACAAATCTTGACAGAAAACCATTTCCCAGTGAGAGAAAGAAACCCAGCACGTGCTACTGTTATTTAGCACCTTTCTCACAGTGTGCTCTGAACCACTTTTTAAGAGGAGCTATATTGTATAAACTCACTGCATTTTTACACCAGAAATCCCAGTAGAGTGGGCTTGGACTAGAATCTACTTCAAGATAATCATATTCTAGCAATCAGTAACAGGACAAATTTTAGCAAATTGTTAAACAGCCCTAGGCAGTCCCAGGTGTTGGGTTCTCTCTTTCCTAGAGTAAGAAATAACAAACCCTCAATCCTCTCTAAATCAGTGAACAGATAAGTAATCATCTAGTTATAGCAACCAGAGGTGAGCCTATATCTACATGCCATCATATTCAGATTAGTGTACTTTTTACCCACTCTTACTCATCTTATATGCCATATAGGTTCATACAAAAGTTAGTAACACAGTCTTGTGAAATTTCTTGGGCATTTTAGTTAACTGAAAGGTGCCGCTCCCACCATAAATGTATGGATATTTTTAGTTTTTCTCAGTTAACATCAGCCTTTCCTCTGAGAGACCTCAGAAAAGTCATGCTGAATTAGTCCAATGGCCCATCGAGTGCAGCATTCCCTTCAGTAGGATGGGTTTCTGTGTTAGAAACTTCAGAGGACAGTGCAATGCTAAAGAAGCACGGAATAATGCACCAGCAGGGAGGTTTCTCCCACCCAGCAAAAAAAATAGCAGCTGATTTATGTTATTTGAGAGCTGATATTTGTTTCCCATGTGTTTAAATGAAAGTGGTCACCACTGATAAGTTGGAACATTTGTTCTAAGCTCCAAGCTTGGGTTTATCCAATGTAAACTTTTAGATTCTGCAGGCACAATGCTCAAAAACACCCTAAGTTCCAGGCTTTATGCTAAAAAAGTATTTCACAGATCTTTTCCTAGAGTATGGCTTGCACATCTCCATTACAAACCCAGCTCTACTTAACCATGGTCTTGTAACATCATATAGGTCAAACAAAGCAAATGAGATTTGAAGCCTCTGAAACAAAATTACTTTTCCAGCTGTATAACAAACTTTCAGAGAACACAGGATAACTCTGGATTTTGGCTATCTTTAGGGAACACTGGATAATTTTCTTTTTGTGTATGTGACTTTATTGCAAGTTACAATATACTCTTTTTTTTTAAATCCCACCTACTACAGTAATAGTTACTTGGGCATAACAATCTTTATATTTTTATTTTCCTAAGAAGTCTCTAGTATGCAGGACTACAGAGAAAGACTTATAAGTGTGTACCATAAGGACTCGATTTATAAGAAGATTTCTTAAAGAAATTAAAGTGAATTATTTCTTAAAATCTCATTGATACAAAGTTGGTTTGTGTCTTGAATGAGGTAAGGGTAAAAATGTGTTTTTCTGGCATGTTTTTTTTCAACTACGGCTACAGTCTCTAAATGTTTGGATTGGTACCACTTGGTAGATGATAAATTTTTTTTAGGCTAGGAAGATTTACTTTCATAGCATCATTTACCTCCTTAGCCTTTCTAAGCATATAAAAATACAAAAATATTTGTCCTAGTACTTAGCTCTTAGAATTTATAAACACCAAGGTGCTTACACCAATTTGCACTCATGACTGAAGAAAACTTCTCACTCTTTACACCAAAAAGAAAACGAGTTACCTATTTACTTTATCATTCATTGATTTTTATATTTGTCTGCCATATTATATTGCTCACTTCCTTTTCTAATTACACAGTTCTAATCTCTGGTGATATTTAGATAAGGAAAATGATCCATCCTTCTAATCTATGAATATCTACTACTAAAAGAAATTTCACTCTTCCCTGCAGTATGAAAGGAACATACTGTACCAATTAAAGAGCTTTCTGTGAAGAAATCTAATTATAAAAACACAAGGCCTGATTCAAGGCCTATTTTAGTCCATAGAAAGACTTCTGTTGACTTCTTTGAGCTGAAGTCCACATTCAGCAACAGTTAAATTGAATAAGAAGAGCTTATTTCCAGTTAACAAACAATTCATGGGCACATTGAATGCAAAAATATATTAACATTCTCTCTACATATTCTATTAAAGCATACAAATTGACCACTTCTGGATATATGGATATTGGATCAACAATTTCTTACAAGAATATATATTCCTTATATGTGAGACTTTTAATATATCTATTTGTTATGTCTGTACAGCAGTGAGTTTTACAGAAGGCACATGGAACGAGGGAAGTATTTTGTACTGTGACTATCACATGACAGAGATGTGAAACCTGCTTTCTGAAACATATGCATTCTTCAAATTAACTACTTTAAAATCCCTTATTCAATGACTTCCTGTGTCCATATTTCTACACTAGTTCCTGGTCAAATAGCCATAGGCTTTTCCTTGTTATTGGGGTGCATTGCTACAGCTTAGAAAACCTGTATCCCTTAAAGAACCTGAACACAGAAATTAGAGCAGACTTACTTGTTTTCCTCTTTCTGCCCTAACAGAGGGACAGCAGAAGCACTAGGACTTGCTTCTTTTTTGCATTGCCTGTTTTCTGAAAGATGTAATGAGGAAGCCATTAGTAAGTGGCGCTGGCAGCAAAAAGACTTTATTTGGTGAGTAATACAGACTACACCTAGAACCAGCCTCTGTGCCTGAGACAGCTTGCTGTGCAAAACAAAAGCCTATGTATGCAAACTCCCCATTCACACACTTTCTTTCTCCACTGTGTGAATTCAACCTGGCTGGGAAACTGCCAGATCTACCAGCTGAGTAACCTAATAGAGGAGTTTTCTTTGAGGCAAGGAATGAGGCCTGTGGCTCCAACACATCTTAGCTGTAGGAGCTGGAAAAAAGCCACAAATACTGAGCTGAGCTTATGCTGTTTTCTCCCTCAATAGAAAGAATCTTATTTGCAGAATTTTGCAATTGATATGAATGGGATAAAAACTACATTTCCAGCCTTCTTTTAATAGAGAAAACTGGTTGAGTAACCACGAGAGCAACTAAAGATTTTTGAGGTTAAGCCAGCTATGAAATGTACATTTATTTTGAATGGTAGCCAACACAATTTTTAAGGAACTTTCTTCACCCACGTGGGCTACAGATTAAACAATGACCATGTTTTTTGTGTGTCCTGAATATAAGCAGAGTATATGTCATTTAAAGTGGAGATGAGTTTGAAAGAGGCAATCGGGTCTACATTGCTGCTAAATTCAGTGTGATTTCATTGGGAGAACTTTGCCTCTTGGGCTCATACTTTCTTGACACACATATTAATGTCTATTTACCAAAGCATACACTTAACAGCCAGCTAAAACTGCCTTTTCAAAAATTCAGTTAAGGAAAGCTATCCACGTGTTTTCTGTGCATTGTTGACTCCCTATTCACATCAAAGCTAGATCTCCAGGCAGCAGAATCCTTTCTAAAGGCAGTTTGCATCATAGCACATTCTCAACAGCAAAATACTATCAAAATGAATGGTTTATATTTTGAATCGTACATCAAGAGCCCTTGGTTAAGTAGGTATGAGTGATAAAACATAAAATTTCCTGCACAAATATTGAAACTTCATAATGACAGGCAAGATTGCAACTGATCTTGACTGAAGTTTCTGGAAATTATGTCTGTGTACATAATAATGAATATCTTAAACCTAGATTGGATGTGTGCATGCAATTCACTGCAACTCATTAATTTTTTTTTTTAAAGGGAAAACAAGCAAAGTTAAATTGAAATAATCACTAAGCACATAACATCTGGGGTTATTTTTTGATATTCAATCAACTCAGAACAGTTCTACTGACTGATTCTACAGTGTAAGGGAAATGATCATTCCCCTGCACTCAGCCCTGGTGAGCCCGCACCTTAGATACTGCATTCAGTTTTGGGCCCCTCACTACAAGAAAAACATTGATGTGCTGGAACACAACTGAAGAAGAGCGACAAAGCTGGTGAAGGGTCTAGATCAGTTAACAGAATGGGGTTGTTTAGTTTGGAGAAACAGATTCTGAGGGGAGACTCTACCACTCTCTGCAGCTACATGAAAGGAGCCGGTATGTGTCAGTCTTTTCTCTCAAGTAGAAGTGGTAAGAAATACTGTCAAGTTGTGCCATGGGAGGTTTAGACTAGATATTAGGAAAAATATCTTCACTGAAAGGGTTGTTAGGGATTGTAACAGGCTGCCCAGGGTAGTGGTTGTGTCACTGTCCCTGGACATATTTGAAAGACATGTGGCACTTAGGGACATGGTTTAGCGTTGGACTTGGCAGTTAGGTTTACAGTTGGACTCAGTGACTTTAAACATCTTTTCCAACCTAAATGATTCTCTAATTCTAAGATTTATTGATTAATGGAAAACTAGTTCTTCTATCACTTAGCTTTCTTATATCCTCTATTTGTCAGGATCATCCCTAACAACATCAGTTTTTCTCATTCATAAGAAAAACTATGCTAAAGCAGAAAAGGTCTTCTAAGTATAATAGCTCCCTTACAGGTTTTCAAGGCAAGGATCAAACACAGTTCAAGGTATTCTTTGCTTTTCCGTGCTTGTCTTTTGTATCAGAGGCTAATCATCCTGATCTACTCGTGTACAATCAAAGCAAGCAGTCAGGTTGATGAAAGTAACTGAAGTCTTTAAAAATACATACTTTAAAAAATAAATGTGAAACACTTTTATCTTCCTGGATGTGATCAGGAAAAGGGGTGTAGAAATTATGTAAGCAAAAAACAATGGGCTACAGATACCTTTAGTCTGATACAATATGACAGTATAATGTTCAAAAAAACTATATGCTGAAAATAAATGCTGAAAACAAAAATTTCATTTACACAACACTGTTCTTCAGTCCAAAAAAGTCTGGAGATGCAAAGACATATAGCCACATCATCCATGGAGATGACATTCCCTGCTTGCAAAAGATAAATGAAAATAACATGAACAAAAGTATGTATGTAGTGATGAGAACTGTGAATATTGTTGTCTCATACAGAAATTCACAAGGGGTTTTCTTTTTTAACCTAGGATTCAGTTATAGCACATTCCCAAATTCAATATTTTTTTCAAGCCTTTACGTATGAAAAGCTTCCCCAATTCTTCTTTCTTAAAAACAAGCCAGCAATTTAGCCTGTGGATTGCTTTCTCTGAGTTTAACATTTCAGTCCTCATCTTTGCTGCAGCATAAATATTGTGTTATACTGTAAAACCATGAACAGTAGTAATTAATGCACAGCTGCATTATGTAATGAATGTGATTTCTATATGTTACAGATTGTTTAAAGAAGCCCAGGACATCTGAGTTACAAAAATTCACTGTATCTAAGCAATTTAAGAATTGCCTATTTAGGAGTATCATTTATAATAAAAGAAAATGAGACCATATTAATGTGCTAGAAAAAATTGCCTGCTAGAAAAGACTGTTTTACAGTAATGGAGATAAGGAGATTAATTTGCTATAGTGGTTACTAAAAGCCAGTCAGCAGAAGATCGGGTCTCTCAGAAAAGGAAGGACCAAAATGGATTGTAAGCAATCAGTGTTAAATTAATCAGCTAGGCTCTAATGACTGACAAGTATGTCTAGCCTAAATGTACTTGAATGAAGACTCAAGATTATTTTTTCTTAATTTATGTGTAGCAGACAGGAAAATCTCTTCATTCCTTTACTTTCTGTTGCTATCAATTAATAGGTGCCTGGCTCAAATGCCTGATGGCAACTTCAAAGAAATTGAGCTCTTCTATCACTTTTGCCATTCCTTCAAATACATCTAATCTTTGAAAAAAAATCACATTAATTCTGTGCAATTCAACTAAACTATCTTGAAATGCATCATATTCATTTGTTGCTAACAATAATATTTTAAAAATTACTTAATATTTTAAAGAAGAAAAGATGAAGAACATATCAAAAGCTTGCATATAGTCAGCACACATCAAGAAGCAAAACACCATGCATCTTCACATCCTTTTAAAGCAGGCAAAACCACTTGGAACTCTGTTTGTGCCCCCTTGCCAATGTACATATAGTCTTTCTCCTCTTCAGTTCTTCAGTTTTTAGATCTTTTGAAAGTCCATATAAAAATAGTTTAACAATCAAGTTCAGCACTGTTGAACAATGGAAAGATCATTTTTATCTCACTTTCTTTTTGCTGAACTTGTATTTCCCTCAAACACTGTGATGAGATCAACAAAATACAGACCAGAGTCTGTATACCCATCTGTATCCAAGAGTCCTTTGCTAGCTGGGAAGAACATTTAAACAGCAGTTCATTAAAATTATTCCCTACGTTTTCCTATTTGATGTATGTGTGAGGCTTCTCAGATACAACCGAAACCAGGCAGTGTCAAAAATTGAAACTTTTATTCTGAAGATATTTAAAACCAAGGGAGCTCTAGCTACAGCAGAAGAAATTTGAAATGTTAGCAGTACTGAATCATGAAACTCCAGAAGTCAATTCCTCTCCATGTGTTTTAAAAGATGACCCTTTAAATGCTGATGGAGCTCCAAGTTTATAGAGTAACTGATTGTCTACGAAGAATACATTAAATCTTCAACATGATTTCATATACCTACTATAGCTTTTTAGAATTCTAAAATTTCACTATCCCTCTGATCTTTTTTTCGGTCCTCTGGACATGCTCTAACAGGTTTATATTTACTGGAGTCCCCAGAGCTGAACACAGTACTCCAGGCAGGGTTTCATAAGAGACGGGGAGAATCACCTCCTTTGACATGCTGGCCATGCTTCCATTGATGCAGTCCCAGTTATAATTAACTTTCTGGTCTGTGAGTACACATTACCAGCTCATATTCAGGTTTCACCACCGAACACTCCAAAGTCCTTACCCACAAAGCTGCTCTCAGTCTACTCATTGCCCAGCATGACACCATATTCAATGAACTCAGACCCAGAAATAACATAAACTTCTTTCTAAAAGGAGTAAATGTTGGACGGCCCACATGAATTGGATTAGATAGCGTAGTCAGATCCTATCTTACTTAGTCTATTGCTATGAGAATTTTACAAACCTTCTATTACTTGGAGGATGAGAAGGCATTTCCAGGAGTACCAAAGAGGAAATACAATTCATATGATTTATGACATCTAGGTTCCAACATCCCTTGAGATGTAAAACAGTTCCACCTTTAGGTAAAATGTTATTTGTAAAGGCAGTTTGTTTAAACATATCAATTTTTGAAGGTGTTCAGATGAAGATTTACTGTTGCTTACTTGATTGTGTGAATAATTCATTCTTTTCAAGACAGGCATATACTCATTTCACAGAGGAAATGCATCCAAAACCACATTTATTGACTTGGGGACCAAGATTCACCAAGCAGTCAGATATGTAACTCACAGTAGGGAACAAGAGATCCTTTAAGGAACATGTTGAAATATACTGGGGAAAAAACTCCAAAACAAACAAAACTAAAAAAACCCTTCTGCTCTGTACTGGTCACAACAGAACAAATCTAGATTCTGCAACAATAAAAAGCTTATTTCACATTCATTATTCATTCATTATTATCAAAACTCAAAAAGATATTCCAGCTGCAGCAGTGAGCAAATGATGTACCAAGAACAACTGGAAAAAAACAACTGCACCCTGCCCTACCCAGTGACTGGAGCTCTCCTGCACTGGGGCTGGCTAAGAGGCCCAGCAGCATACACTGCACCTGGGTAACTGTAGCTAGCTGGTTTGGGGACACAGCCAGATCTCTATAACTGCTTCTGGTATTTGGCTGCAAGCTCTGAAGGGCTGCACAATGATCTATTTTTAATACTGCAAGTGTAGTACTATGTAGCCGTCCTTTGCATCACTCCCTGAGGCCTGTGACTGCTTATGCTAGTGAGATGTGACTATAGATGCTGTAAAGTATTCTTCTACCAGTTTCTGTAAAAAGCCTCTTCTGACTCTGCTGTGGAATGGTTTTGTCTCCCATATATACAGAGAAAATCAAACAAAATTGAAAGAAAGATTCATGGACTAAAGGAAAGAAAAGGAAAGGAAACAAGGAATGCCATGATAGACAATGGCAGACTGCAGATTCTTGTTTCACTAAAGTCAAAGGATCGGGGAAATGCGTTCCTTAAGAAAGGAAACAAACTACTCTCTGATGTAAAAGGCACCCCATTAGCAATAATAAGCCACATTAGATTCATATTAGAATTACGAGGGTGAGATAACATATTAGACACCAGGAATCTCTTTGCCACTGTGCCAAGGTCCTGTTCACTCTGCAGAACTGGTGTACACGTTCACATTCAGAGGCAGGAACATCAAAGATCTTCTCATTTTTTTTCAGTGCCACCTTTTTGTCATCCAGAATGTAGAGCATTCTCTAACAATACAATAGTTAGATTAAAACAGGATGGAGGTGTTTATTTTCTTAAATTTTGGACAAGACAGGGACGGAGGGATATACTCAGATATAAG
The DNA here is from genome assembly GCA_013389865.1 of Piaya cayana. NCBI lineage: Eukaryota > Metazoa > Chordata > Aves > Cuculiformes > Coccyzidae > Piaya > Piaya cayana. Next base: position 53,303 of record WAAB01003975.1, on the reverse strand, counting down.
TCTCCAACTCATTTTCATATCTTCTCTTTTCTCTTCCCAAACACATGAAACAATTGGAAACTCACTCATAAGCAATAAGTTCATGGCAAGCTGCAAAACTGGTATGCTTCTCTAAAAGAAAACAATCCATCAGCTCTCAAATTCAGTTACTATTCTTCAGTGAAACAGCCAGAAGAATCATCAATTGCAATAAATTGTAAAAGACACGTCATAAAAATCCTTTATGCATTTAACGGCCAATACACTGCACATATTAAAAGTAGATGATTTCATTAGTCCTGACTTCAAGCATCAAAAGACAAACTTAATATTCACTGTAACAGATGCAAGTATTTCTGTGAAAGCTGTCAGGACATCACAATGATTATGCAACTATTACTGAAGAGCAGTCAGCTAAAGACTAATATTTTTCAGTCACACACTAAGTAACTGAACACCTCCAAAAGTGTTATAATAGATTTTCTACTGATAGCATGACTGAAACTCAGAAGAGAAGTAAAGAAACTCCGGTCCAGTAAACATTTAAGCATTAGAATAATCTCATACATTTTTATGGCAATATTCATACAGGTAATATTTGCAAGATGAAAATTAAAAATTTGTAAGGTAAAGATTAAAGGCACTTCTAGCCTGGCAGCAGTTAACTAGCATGAAATAAGACAACTGTATGAAGTCAACTAGAAACAAGTATTTACACACAATACTTAAGTATCTTGATACTTAAGAAGAATAATGAAACCAAGTACTTTGACTGGCAGGGTTGAAGATAGACCCTCTCCAGACATGTGAACATAAAGAAAAGTACTCCTTTTAAATAGGGTTACAGGAGCCTTGAAAAAAAAATTAACTTTTTTTAAAATGACATGAATTATTGTTGATGTTATGGAAATCTAGATCATTTATTAATGAACAGTAATAATACATACACCCACCTCAATCCAATCCACCTATCCTCACTTTCTGGCTATTTCTTTTGAATGGAAAAAAAATACATCTTCCTCTAAGAATACCTCTTCAGCCCTTTTTACACCTTTACTCCCATTTTATTTTTATTAGTCATTTTATTTCAGTATCTCTGTGAACCAACCAAGAACAGAGACGCATTGTGATCTATACTGCACAGACATAGTCCAACATATGGAACTCCCTGATGAGCTTGTATACAAAACAAGAAATTAGCCATGCATGCCAATAGCACAGATGCCCCTACACACCAATGTAGAGACAGTCCTAAGAAGAGGGGCATAATTCATAAAGCAATCAGGAGAGAACATGCCAAGTTAATATCTCAGAACATATGTGAGTTGATGTAGTTTCAGAATAACTTTAATGTTTTCCATTGCATTTATCAAAAAATGTTCTTGTGATTGTACCTAGGGCTTGAATACAAATAAGTGGATCAGCTTTCACACACTGCCAGATAACTTCAAAATCAGTACAGCTTTTACCATAAAGCAGCAAAGGCTATTCCAGTATCAATAATATTTTCCTATTTTAATAATCATTATATATGCTCATACAGGCTTTGGTTTTACTTTCCATGAATCTTGTACAATAAGCTCTACACTTATAAGAAAATGAAGAGCCAAGGGAAAAGGTTATTTCCTTTGGCTCAAGCCACACTTTTGCTGGGCTGGGCAGAACTATTCTTGACCCAGTTTTATAGGTTTCACAGTTGGCTGACCCATTTATTGTCAACTGATACGGATGTTAGCTAAAAATTGTCCTAGCAACCAGGAAAGCACACAAAGATCTGAAGGAACTCCAGCATTTAAACATTTAATTTAATATCTCCCACTCAGTGCAAGTTTGTCAAGTGTGGGAGAGAACATTAACTAGCATGGAATTGATAAGAAGCAGCTTTATAAAAAGGGCACTAGCTCAGCTGGTTAAAACAGGGTCCAGAGCATGCTGTAGATGACTCTGTAATTAATAAATAGGCTAAAGACTATGTGTTCAATCCAGAGATTATGTACTGTCTCCTCAAAACTAAAGGAAGTAAAATGGATGGGACTACCCTGAAGTGCATTCATATGACAAGCCTCCCAAAAATCCAGAATTTTGACATGCTGTCAATTACTTTTCCTTCATCTCTGTGTGTTTTAGCTGTAAGTAACAAGAGGAGCCAGTGATGTCACATTTTACAAGGTGCATCAAGTCCAGATTCAAGGCGAAGCACTGCTGTGAATTAGTTTAGGTTTAAAAGGAAACATGTAGTAATGCAGTAAGTGAAGCTCACCAGTGCAGTATAATCTCCACTCCCACTCCCCAAAATGGCTTGGAATTACCATGTTAGTTTGTTAGTTTTAACGTGAGAATCAGGGTAATGGTAAGAAAATGGAAACTTCAACTTCTTTAAATACCTTTGCCAAGTGCAATAAATGCTCAGAAAAAGGGATTTATGGTATAGTAGCTTGCACTGAGAGTATAGTCTTTATTTTATTACTGTGTCAAGAGTTTATAGGTGTTACTCTTGTAATTCTTGTAACAAGCTTCTTAATCCTATTGTACTACCCAAGCTACTTTTATTACTCAGATTTATTCATTCTTTAATTGTTCAAATGTCTTTTTTTTTTTTACTTTTTCCTGTTTTACATGTTCTGGAATATCTTGCTCTTCCATTAAGGTTGTTTAGATACAAGCAAAAAGGTCAATTTGCAGTTTTATTTTTCAGCAATCGGCTTGGTGTTCTACAAATTAATTACAGTTTTTCATGTAACTAAGGTGTGTGTGTAAATGTATATGAATTGGTACTGTTATAGTTATGGAGGAAAGCTCACATGTAAAAATCCTCATAAAAATGGGCTTTTACTGAAAAGTTATATTTACTTTTACCAGGGTAATCCTGCTATTCCCTATATACAGAATGAGAAATTCTATACCTGCCATAGGAGGTTTGACTACAACACGTCCTAAAGAGTTAGATTTCAAAATGGTATTCACAGTGCTCACTCTTGCTTTTTGCAGAGTCTCCTAGTGCACTCTTTAAGATCAGCCTATTTGTTTATTTGTCTTTACAAGACACTGGCATCAGACACCATTCAAAGTGCTACCACATAGTATGTTGCTCCAACATAGAGCAAATAGATGGTTCCTACCTCCACTCTTAATGCGGAATGAGATTAGTACAGGTTAGTAGGACAAGAAGTATCTCATGTATACAGGTCATTTGTCTGCTGATGCCAATGAGATTATGAAATTAAATCCATGACAAGAAAATTTTGCTTTCGTATAGAGCTTCTGAGCCAGCATTTGCCATGAAACCAGCAGTAAACTGTTCTCATTTTGTGAATGATAAGTTGGATCAACTCACTCCACATGTGTTGAGCTAAATTCTCTTGAAAGGATACCATTTTTAACCTAAGGGAATAATTTGTTCATTGGCAATGCTGTGCTTGGTTAGAATACAGTATATGATAACAAATATTGTCCTTATATTGAGAATCATAGAATTACAGTATTGTTTATGTTGGAAAAGACCTCTAAGATCATTGAGTACAACTGAGTCCAGAAGACTGGAATCAAAACAGGCAAATCTAGAAAGATGTTATCCAGTGGAAAGTTCAGAGTTATTTGTTTAAATTGTTTCATTCTTGCACAAATTGAAGTTACTTTTCATCACGAATGATGGATGTACTACCCTATAATGACCTATATAATTTTAGTTAAATGTAGTATGAATCTGAATGTAGTACAGAATCACTTTATTCCCTAATTTGAAATTTGGTTCAGACAATATTTCAGCTAAATTTAAATTTAAACAGTTTTCTAGATTACAAAGCTTTACACAATGCACTTTAAGATTAATTACATTCCAATACACCAAACAATTGTTTAAGTCCATGCACAGTGGCACGTTTTATTAAAGCATGCATTCTGCTATATTCCTAACATGTCTGCTTCTAATAAAGAACTTAGAAGACCTATAAAATCAATGTTTCAATAATATTTTTCTCAAATAAAATTGAGGTTTTCGTAGATATCCTCTGGCAGTACAGACTGCTGTCTCAGACTTTTCATGATCCTAAGCAAGAGATTTTTCTTACGTATTAAAGAGTTCAAGAGGGGTCTGAGATTTACTATGGAACATTTTAAAATGAGCATTCATTAAAAAAAAAATTAAAGAGAGAAAAGTAGGAAAATTTACGCTTTAATATCTTCACCATTCACCGTAGTTCATCAGTGACTACTACTCCTATCTGATCAACGGTATTTAATGATTTTGTGAAGTCATTCAAAACAGAATTAGCAGACATTGATCTGAGATAAGTAACAAATATTGCTAAAACCTCTTAGCTAAAACTTCTGAAATCTCCTTTTAGGATGCAAACACAAATCCTCATACAAATAAAAGAGTAATTGCTATTTATAGTGTAACTAATTCTAAAACTAATTCTTAGTTTTGCAGACTTGTCTTGAGGCATCATCTGAGAAGTAGAGATTTGTGTTTTATGGCCAAGTCTGGGTCTGCAGCAAGTAAAGATGAGTTCAGAATCAAGCACCACAGACAAGTAGCATATATGTAGAGTGTACTTATTTTCCCCTTTACCTCAGCACATTCAAATGGAGTCCTCCGTAGCCCATAACTATTGTGGTACCAAATACCCTCACTTCTTAAGGAACACAGTCCTTATTTTAACAAAATAGCAACAGCAAACCAATATTTTTCTGCTTTGTTAATATTCACCAGTTACTCAACCTGAGACCTTGTGCAGAACTCTCTTTATTAAACTGTAAGCCATCTGAGGATTTACATAGTGTAGTATGTAATCAGTGCAAGTGACCAGTCTCATAAAGTCTTAAATAGAGCAATTCTTGGGCTGTAACTTGCACCAGCAGATGAAAAGTAAACCATTAGGGACAGATAATTTGCAAAGACGGGCATCTTTTCAGAACAAAAAGAGGATAAGTAGTGTGATTATGAAACAATACACCTTTATTTAAGGTTCTTTTCCCTTCTTCATACTTTCAACCAGGTTTAGTTGAAAAGAACTCCAGTATTCCTTTTTCTAGGATAATAGATTTTGGTACTTTTGCAAGAGAGCCAGTTCAAATTGCAAGTGATGTTAAATTTATCTATCCATGCTATGCATTCATGCTGCTCCTCATATTCTCCTGCTCCTTCAGATTTCAGTAGAAAAGCAGCATTCAGGTCTGTATGTATTCTTCTCTCAAACATGTAAGAAGTCCATAGAACAAGTAGAAAAAGAACACAGTTAATATTAAAATACCACGCCCCTACTGGTATGAGCCATAGGGTAGTTTTCTGTGCAATAACCATATCAAACAACAAAGTTAGGACTAGCACAAAAAGAGGAGAGAATCATATAAGAGTGCCTCAGACCGTCTCTTTACCAGCCAAACAGCACTAGCTTACAGATCAAACAGGAATAGCTTTCCATTAGAATTATGAAAGAATACTATGGCATTGTATCTTTAATTCTTATGGATATAGCAGAATGCTGGATCTTGGATTTCTTTCTTTCTTTACTTTTATCCAAAGAAACAGCTGACTCATGAATCTCCCCTCTGGTCTCCAGGGAATATATCTCCTTCATGTGGACTTTTTGCCTCTGCTTTATCTACTAGCCTTTCGGCAACAACATTCTAAGATTTCCATGGATTTGTCACTCTTTGATGACACAGAAACCAGATAGTGTAACAATGAAAGAACAAAAACTACACTCATGAGACAAGTCTAAGATATTTCCAAAATTCAGCCATGTTTAAATATTGCTAGAAAACAGCTGCTCTGACTGTACTTTTAAAACACAGCTAGTGTATTACATTTAGAAAGTGTACTCTGCCATCTTCACCTGTAGAACTTTTTATGCAGAAGTCACAGAGATAGAAGCAGCTATAGCAGTGGCTGTTTATCAGGCTGTATGAGATGCATCCATCGCTGCTTCATCAATAATAGTTAAAAGCATTAAACTCTGTAGCTTGTAGATATTTTATTAAATATACTTCTTCTATAACAGTGACATATGTAAGAATGGAATTTCTTCTAGAATGGCCATGGGAAAGTGAACTGGCATGATAAGAGTTTTACTAGAAATGCTCAGATTTCAAAGTAATAGCTCTGTTCCAATTTCTTCCATTAGTGACAGCATTCAAGTCATAGTACACAAAATAAAAAGACAATGAGAACTTAAAACTGATTTTCCATCCTCTGTAGAATTAATTTTCAAGTAAAGGATTTGAAGAAAAAAAAAGAAATTAATCTAAACCAGTTAAAGAATAAGGTTTTAATTAGGCAAATGGCATTACTCAGTTTATTGTTTTTAAATTATATCCCTGTGTTTCATAATAAGAGTTCTGAGGAGGTTACGCTTTTCCATTACTAAATCCAACCCATAATCAGCTCATGCAAGGGAACATTGTTCCCCCCTTAAGCGATGTATTTTCAGCCTCCAAATATGCTGCAAGGATTCTATGAAGTCCCAAGACTTTCTCTAATAATTTAGTTCCTTGTGGATCAAAAAACAAGAAATCCTATTACTATGTCAGTACAGATTCCCGTAATTAAAATGTTTGCACTTTTGTGCTTACAGGAAGCCATGTCTTTTAACACATCAACTGTAAAGCTAGCTTCATATCAGCATTAATATATTTCAGACATTAATATATTTTTATTCATGTAATTGCAAGAGTTTCCCTAAAAAATTATCCCCTTATTACCACACTTCTGATAAGTGATTTTTTATAATATTCTGTATTAATATAGTGTACTAATATAAAATATGGATTATTAGGAGAAGCAGATGAAAAAAGAGGAAGCAGGAAGTAATAGATGCCCCATCCCTGGAGGTGTTCAGGATCAGGCTGGATGAGGCTATGAGCAACTTGATCTAGTGGAATGTATCTCTGCACAAAGCAAGGTCATTGGAACTGGATGATCTTTAAGGTCCCTTCCAAACCAAATAATTCTATGATGATTCAATACAGATCCAGGTTTGGGGTTTTTTCCTGTTTTTTAATCAACATTGTATAAAGAATCTGTGGAATTACTTGCCACATTATTTTGTGCAGGATACAAGTTCACCTGGATTGAACATTACCTGTTGAATTTAAGAGGGAAAGAAAGAGGCAATTTCTCAGACTATAGAAGTCCTTGAATCTATTACTGTTGGAGTTTAAAGTTATCTTTGAGGTAGTCAACACTGCATACTACAGGAGGGAAGTGAGATTGTTTCTATCAGACAAAAATCTTAAAATACATTCAGTCTTCTAGAAAACTATTTGTTTGCTTTTCCTGGTCTTGTATCATGCTAAGATGGTCCTTAAAACTTTTTGCTTTTCAGATATAGTTTTCTGCTCAGACACTTTTGTCAGGGTCTGGAGACACTACTACAAGGAACTTCTGCTGTTAGAATTGATTCTGTTTGGTTTGGATTTCTTCTTTTGCTTTTATTTCTTCTACATCTTCTTTGAGTATCTCTCATTCAGGGTTTCACCTCTTCTCAGTCATGAGGTTAGCACCTTGACTCCATCCAGGAGGGTAGGTGTTGGTGTACCATTACCCTATATGATTCTGCTGGCAATGAGGACTTTGGAGTGCTGTGCTAGGGACTCTCTATTAAATCACTATTAAAAATACTGTATGCCACATTAGTCATTGTGTAGTTTAAGGTGAGGTATTCCAATCACCAAGAAAATGTTACCAGCACTCCGTTAGCCAGCATAGTATTTCATATTATGGTCACAAGCCTCCCCTGTGTGATTCAGAGATGTTGGCCACCCTTGGTGTTGGCAGGGGTAAATCCAACACCTCCTTCTTATAAAGGGGCTTCCTCTCGCCTCCAGCTTCAAGTGTCTCTAGAGCTACTCATAGCTGCAGCTGGTTTTCCCATTTAAGAACAGGCATCAGCCTATCCCTCACCAAACTAAGCCCCACACTTAACCCTAAAATAGAAGAGTATGGAATACAGAAAGAAACCTCAGCGAAACTATATAGTTTCAGGAGACAACAAATGAAAACAAAAGGTAGATCTAAGAGTCAGAAGATCACAAACTGAAAAATAGGGAACTTGAGAAGGACAAATGGCAGCTGCTTAGTACCTGCTGCCAAGTATAGTATCATGTTCTACAGCAAGCTAATGCAGAGCAACAGCACTAAGCATGAATTAGCCAAAAAAGATGGTGACTGGAAGCAGATTGCTGCTGCTGTCCTCGTTAGAACAACTCATGTGGCTTGCAGGATTCTTCTGGAAATAAGTTGGATAAACTGGTTAAATGGTGGCCCATTAGCCACAATTTGAATCCTTCTGACATAAAACATTTCCTCCCACATCTATGAGCCCTCCAGAAAAAGCTCCAAGAAGAATGTACACTATGAAAATTAGAGGTGAGAACAAACATAAAACATGTGGTATTAATTTCTATGGGTTGAAGTACTCCTTGGAAAATGTAAGTGATTTTTTTAAGGAATACAGGACAGTTTATATGCTTCTCTAGAATTATGTTCCTGACTAAATGTCAAGAACATAACATAACTTACAGCTGGTTTGACCACTTATTTTCCTATAGGCAAAAAAATTCTAGATCCTCCCAACATTAGTGCATACAACAGACACATTGGGAACAGGCTAGTCAAACTATAGATTTTTTCTCACATCAAAGTACTGGTGCATGTTAATGTTTGCGATGTAAGAACTATATCTAAATAATGATTCCTCAACAACAGAAAAACAAGCAGATATCTGAAGTCCAAACATCAACTCCTATTTCTACTTTGATCCAATGAGAAAATTCCCATCAGTTTACAGAGAAAGTAAATTCAGACATTTGTCAAAAAAAAAGCACTTTAAAATCTTTGACTCCTGTTGTTGTACATGGTGATTTTAATTGCAGAAGTACCTCAGGTAAACATGGCTAAGTAAGTCTTCTGTTACATGCTTTCTAACTAGTACTTTACGTTTTTACAGTGATTAAAATTCTTGTGGCTCTGAGTAGTTGTTACCACACATCCAAATTCTTTCACCTTATTTCCCTAATTTCCTCATTCTGATTTTAATTTTTTCACTAGATGGCTTAAAATTACATTTTACTGGAGCACATACTTCTGTGAATATTTCATGTGAAACACATGTTCATATTTTAGGCCTCTGAAAACTCTGAAATCCACTAGGAATTTAACTGCAGTCAATTCACTTCACTATGAAGTCTTCCTGTGAAAGGACTCATATCAAACTGAAAGGTTTTTAGGAATGGATATTTTCCTCAACCTATGTTGTTAGGACAGCTTGTAACTGTGACATCTCACATTCCAGCATAAATTGCCTAGAAATTCACACATCAACAGGCCTGACATTAGGATCCAAAAGAATATCTTGAAGTCCTTTCACAAATGGTTAATAGCACAACACAAAACTGTTATTTTCTTGAACTGAAATACCATGTTATTTCCAGCTGTACAAGATAAACCGCCATTTGAAAAAAAAACCCAACAAATTTAGAATCTTTAAAGGAATAAATTTTCAGTGATTTCAGGAACACTTGGTCCATACAAATGCCTTAGGAGTAAATGCTTTCAATGGCACGTTCAATGGCACTGTTCAAGCAGTAGGCAAAAGAGTTTCTGCTTATAAATTCCTTCCTGTATTTGGGAAAGAAGGAAGTGCCCGCTCTGGCTAACACACCAGGGGCTGTCATTTTGCTGTCATTAAAACCTGCTCTCCACTTGTAAACAGACCTATTTCAGAGAATAAGTCATGAAAAAAAAAAGAATGTGTAAAAGGAAGAGGCATTTTGCAAAACAGTCAACTGCATTAGCTTTAGGAATCAGAAATAACAGGGCTGTTTAATAGATACAAAATTCCCAGCTGTAGGGACCACAGCTCAGGCAATTTATGACTTAGATATCTTTCTGCTACCCAAGAGGTCTTTCTTGATATTTTGGTTTTTTTGTTGTTTTAATTTTAAAAATTCTTCCATCCTACATGCCCAAACACTTTCTAAGCTGAATACAAAGACAAACAGAAGACATAAAATGTTACACAAAGTTTTAAAATAATTTTCCAGCATGTTTTCAGCAAGATTTTAGACTTTGTCTAGCAAGGTTTTGCATTTAGAATTTAAGATTAAAAAAATCTTTAAGCAACTTTGTTTGAACTGTAGTTTTTCCTGAAAAAAAATCAACAAAAATTGTTGGGATAAAACATTAGCATCCTGGGGAATTGATACCAGGCAAGGATGGAGCAATTACAACTAAGTAAGTTTTACTGAACACAGTTCTTGAGGAGCAACTTCTGCAAGAATATTTTAAACCTTCACTGATAACTCAACAGCCGTGGTATCATCTTTGGAAAAAGTATATTTCGTCTTCAAGGATTTCCTTGGCAGATTTGGAACTGAGTTTCACTAAGAGATTTTGGTAATTATCAGGCTAAGTACCTTGAATGAATCAGTGAGAACAAATTGATAAATTAAGAGAATCCCCATTTAATACTTTCTTATTCAGGTGAAATATAGTCAGCTGAAGCAGCAACAACTTCAAGGCAACTTTTCAACAAGTTAAACATTGCTTTCAGATCTTGCAGTGAAACAGGAAAAAAAAGTCACTGACAATAAAAACCAACTGCACCAATAAGCTTGAAATACACTTTCACACTCAGAAGCCAAATTCAGCATTGCTCTAAACAGTAGTAAAACTATTGACTGTAACACTATATTCAATTAGTTGTATTTGTCATATATCTGAGTGTAGCATTATACACACTAACAGCAGAAAGATCGCTTATTCCAGCTCTACAGTATGGCAGGAACAAGTGGAAAAAAAGGTAACCTCAAACTCTGTAAAAAGGAAATTTGCTGACTGTTAAAGGCTGGTGTCAGAGACCAATTTGATTTATGCATGTCAATGCAAGATGAATGCCATTCATTGACACAAATGCCTGCTTTGAATTGTAAGAAAGGGTCTTTTCTGAGAAATTTGTATTTTTACGATCACATGACAAAAAATGGTAGCACTCATCATAAAATAGTCAACCAACCAGAATATGATCGATAATGCTAGGTTACCAACTTAATGAAGCATATAGTTTTCCTGGGCCATACTTCACAGATTTAAACTCTGCAAAGGGAAAAGTAGTGAGTTTTAGGCCTACATTGCTTCAATGATACGCAATCAAGTCAGAAAGTTCATGATTTTGCACCAGATTGTAGTCTTCTGCAGCATTCTGGTGTGGATTTGCAAGCTTTTGGGAAGCTTAGATTCACCCATTTATATGCAAGTCTAAAAGTTGCCATCCCCCAGGCTCTACAGAAATTGGTCAGCCACTTCAGTACAGGAGTCTTCTGGGTTATCAGTTTATCTTCATCCATTTTTTACATCAAAATTACCTCCACAGATAATTTTTTATGATAAGACCAAAAAGCTGCTTTTACAGGTCAGATCACTGTTCTGATTTTAGAAACTTTGGGCAAAGGTTCTCCTTAATTATATCGGTAACAGCCATGTTAACTTTAGCAAAGTTGCACAAACTTAAGCAAGAGCAAAAGTTGGACTCATAATTTCAAATCAACAACTAGCTGGTCCTAGATGAAAGGTTCTGGATAGACTGTAATGAGCTTAGTTCACTTGCTAATTGATTGAAATATTGAGAACTAATACATAACAGTCTCTGGAAAATAGATTAAAGAGGTGGTCACCAAGCATAATTTTATGAGTCAAATAACATGACTTGGTAAAAGTCTATTCAGAAGCAAAAGATAATAAACAACTGATGAGACTAAATCAAACAGATAGATTCCATCTTAGAAAACATAAAAACACCAATTGAAAATTTGAAACTGACCACTAATAATCCATGGTAGTGCAATATAAATCACAGAAGAAGAATAACAGATTCTCAAATTCCAGTTTTTAAAATCTATTTATGCATATCCATACTGAACAAAATGTGCTATTAAGAACCACAGAATAAGAAGTTCTAATTACTGTATAAAGAAGCTTACTGTTAACTGAAGAAATATTTGATTGGTTTGATCAAAACATTCTATCCTGCTTTTTATGTCCATGACTCTATGCTTTTATGTTTTGCTTTTAATAATATTTAGCCCTTCTGAAAGCTCCTTGTCTATGAGAAGGCTTCTTCTATTTAGCTGCATTGGCTTTTATAGTCGTTCATTTCTGTAGACTTGGCCAGATTAAATTTCAGTTTCAGCCTCACAGTCTCCTAAATATTTGCTCACTTGGAGTGGATTTCCTAGGGGCTCTGTACAACTGAAAACAAAAATACAAACTCTACACCTCTGCAAAAAAATCCAGCTCTGAAAAGGAAGAGGGTGACTGCATAGAGTACTATAAAGTTTAACTTTATCAAATGGGTCATATCTGATGATCTTCTATGCCCAGTATCTACATTCCACTTTCTCCTGTCACAGGTTAATTCTTCTTTATCATTCATGTCACTTTCCCAGGCTAACTTCATACCTCATGAGAAATTTAACTATATAGTCTACTAATAAATCACTTCAGAGATTCAACTATCTTTTCCTTTGGACTCAGAATAGTTAGCTCATCCCATGAAGAAATAAACCCACCAATGACAAGGTTTTGGCCTTTTTAAGGGAATCAGTTTCCAGATTTACCCATACCACCATGGAAGTTTGCTTTATCAGTTGGAAACTTTTTTTTTTAGGGGGATATTATAAACAAAATGAAAATACAGTATCTGGTAGATTACATTCATCTCTTCTCTACTAGGATCAGATGCGTTAAAACAAAATCTGAATGTTTTGAATCCAAGATTTTAAAATTATTAATCACATTGGTTTTTTATTAAGCTTATTAAACCTAGGGGAGTTTCAAAGATCTGGACAGAAGCTGGAGTGTTTTGAAAGGATAATTCAGATATAATTCAAGTACCAATAAGCTTGTAAGCAAGGCACTGATTAGAGACAAGAGCAGCAAAAAAGGCTGATGTGTAACTTGATAGCAAACCACAAGAGTTATCTAATTAATGGTCATTAGCATTACTTTATGTAACTAAATACTTAAGAAACCAAACTGATATAGTTTTGAGATGAAAATGCAAGTTCAGATGATGAAGAAAACATCACTGGATCTGCTGTTCTGAGAAGTAGAACAGCAGATGGGAGTTACCAATCAGGTGTGTTTCAAATGGAAAGTACCATGTACTCCCCTAATATATGTCTCCACTGCTAGTAACAGGCTATAAGCTTTGTCTGAGTTTGCAAGGCCTCTGGGCTGAGGCTTTTCAGGCTTGTGATAGATAAATTTTTCTTGCCCTACCTTTTCCTTTGTTGTACTTGGTTTCCCTGTGACAGCTGTTTCCTTAACCAAGCAGGTTTATCTGATTGTTCAACTTTGTGCAGTACAACCACAGTTTTATATAGATAGCAGAAGAAAATAGTTATTCTATGTAGTATGGGATATTTTATGGCTGAATCAAAGATGCACTGTAGAGAAACAGAGGTCCAGAACAATGACAGAGGCCTTAGAGGAGCTGAGTATACAATGTAAAGGAGTATAGGCAAGGTGAGAGTTGGGGCACAGGCTTGACACTGGACAGCCTGGTCACTGTAAACCACTTGCTAATGTTCAATTAAAAAAATGCATACCTAAAACTGGATGACTTTGATTTTACAGGTAACAAAGGGAACAGATAAATAACATCTAACATGTAAAGAGAACCATATATGATAAATTCAGGTGTAGTGCTGATGATATAGACAGTGAGATCAAGTACAACCTCAGCAAGTCTGCAGATTACATCAAGCTAAGTGGCACAGTTGTCACACCAGAAGGCTGGGTTGTTATCCCAAGGCACCTGGACAAGCTGGAGAAGTGGGTCTGTGAGAACCTCATGAGGTTCAAAAAGGCCAAGTGCAAGGTCCTGCACCCGGGTCAGGGAAATTTGTGGTTTCAGTACAAGATGGGAAATGATGTGATTGAGAACAGCCCTGCAGAGACGGACTTGAGGGTTCTCATTGATGAGAAGCTCAACATGATCCAGAAACATGCACTCACAGCCCAGAAGGCCAGTTATATCCTGGGCTGTATCAACAGAAGTGTGGCCAGCAGGTCAACAGAAGCAATTCTGCCCTTCTACTCTGCTGTCTTGAGACCCCACCTGAAGTACTGCGTCCAGTTCTGGAATCTTCCACACAAGAAGGACATGGAACTGCTGGAAAAAGTCCAGAGGAAGGCCACAAATATGATAAGAGGGCTGGAGAACCTCTGCTCTGAGGTCGGGCTGAGAGAATTGGGGTTGTTCAGCCTTGAGAAGGCTCCAGGAAGACCTTATAACAGCTTTGCAGTCCTTAAAAGGGACTTAAAAGAAAGCTGGGGAGGGACTCTTTACAAGGGCATGTAGTGATAAGTTAAGGTGGAAGGGCTTTACATTGGAAGGGGGAAGATTTAGATTAGACATTAGGAAGAAATTATTCACAGAGAGGGTGATGATACAGTAGAAGAGGTTGCTCAGGGAAGCCATGGATGCCCCATCCCTGGAAGTATTCAAGGCCAGGTTGGATGGGGCCTTGGGCAGCCTGGTCTAGCAGGATGTCCCTACCCATGGCAGAGGGGTTGGAACTGGATGATCTTTAAGATCACTTCCGAGCCATTCTATGAATCTATATGTCTAAGTGCGTGTATACCAATTTTAACTGCACTGTTATTCCTTCTTTTCCTGTAACAATTAGATCCGTGCTCATAATTATTTGACTCATAAGATTTTGATTACACCAAGAACAAATTCTTGGTTTTGCTAATGTGCAAGGTGTGCTTCCTCTTTGCCCATAAAAAAGATTTTGAGCATAGCAAACTGAAAGATATGAAACATTGCAGGTAATTTTTTCAAATCATACAAAATGTTGGGAAACAGCAGGTGGGGAACATACTAGGGCATTGACATGGAGTCTGCTTGCACAAAAAGGCATATAAACATCCAGTTAGTATCCACACATACCTCCAGAATTATGTTAGAAAATTGTAAAGCCACTTCAATAGCTATACAACTGAGAGAGTTCATAACAGAGTTCTTAGCTGAAGCTAAAAATTCCATATATTCTTCTAATACAATCAGAACCTACTGATTGCATTGCCCAAGATTTATATAATTTTATTTTCCCTTTTGCATCTTCTATGAAAATAATGCTTTCAGGAGCCCCTAGCAAGTCCTCAGTAGCACAAAAAGAAGAAAGTAAAAAGTTGACTACCATTAGTGGTTTAGAGGAGTATTCAACAGGATATGTATATAGTTGCATGCTGATTCTTGTTGAACCAGAACCCTCCAAACCTTTACAATAAGAAGTTCCATGTTAGAACATTAATAATAGAAGAGGTCATCTAGTGGTGTGCGGTTTGCTATGTCTAACAGCAGGTGTAATAATAGAAACACAGAATTATTCAGGCTGGAAGGGACCTCTAGAGGTCATCTAGTCTAATTCTCCACTCAAAATAGAGTAAATTTCAGAACTGCACCCACCTTTGAAGATATGTCCCATTTCTCAGGCCTTTGTTTAGTTGAATAGTTAGTATCTCAAAGGATGGAGATTTCACGACCTCTTCACACACAGATTTCACAGCATTTTCTATAGTTAACCATTCTCACAGTGAAAAAATCTTTCCTAACATCTAATACAAATTTTCCTGGTTGCAACTTTTATTTGTTGCCCCTTGTCCCACCACTGTGCAAATACTAGAAGCATGTATCTCCATTTTCTCTGTAGCCATTTAATTGATGTTGAAGAGAGTAGCCAGATCCTCCCTCAGTCTTTTCTGAACTAAATAAATCCATTCTCTCCACCCCTTATTTTTCATTTGTTCCAGCCCTTAAATGCCTTGATTGTCCTCTGCCGAGCTTCCTCTGCTATCTAGGTCTGAATGTATAATCAATCATCTAGCTAGCTCTCAGTGTATAATAAACTGCACAAAGGCATGGATTTGTCAAATGTTTTATCTCCTAGAAGAACATTGGAATAAAGACATAATGACTCAGCAAATTTATCCACTAGTCAAGACATTGCATATATGACTGAGGTTTTGTTAACTTATCACAGAAAATTTCTTCCCTATAAAATACCTTCCCAGCATAGCACAAGTATTCTCAAGGGCAGGAAGAGACATTTTAAAAGAGCGGTGTGATGTAGATAAAAGTGGGAAACGGATAAAGATTTAAGGATGCCAGTAATGGGGTTCTACTGTAGTATCAGCCAAAACTAAAGAATATAATTCAATGGTGAGAGAGAAATTGAATCAGTGTGTTCAGCTTCCAGATTTGGAATAATCTGTAGAGACAATGATAAATTCTCAAAGAATGGTCAGCAGCATTGAAGAAACATGTTTTTTGATCATTAGGTGTTTTTATTCTAAAAAGGAAGCTGGGAAATGTTTCACAATATGAAGATTGGCTGTTTGGTTAACAGTTTAGTTTTTCAGAGAATTTGAAAAGGTCCCTAAAAGGTGTGAACTGATAAAACAAGTGGTGCTGAGAGAAGTGGCTCTGCCTCTGAAAGCTGACAAATACTGGGAACAGCACTCACAGGAACACAGAGAGGAAACTTTGTTACATACAATATTGGGATTCCACCAGAATCCAGACAAGTCCTGAAATCATGGTAGCTTGAAGAGATCAGGAAAGAAGCTTTGGTTGGAATTGCAGGGCACTCTGTTTCATCTTACAGTCACTTTCGAAAATGACACAAGGTATTATTCTGATCTATTTCCTAGTGTCATCCTCTTCCTCCCTACCTGGAAAAAACAAACCCATGGGATCATCAATTAGCAGATGAAGGAGGAGAGAGGGCATTCTGCCCAGTTTTCATTTGAACACAGCCACTGTCACAATAGAGTATAAGAGGCATGCCTACCATGTTATGTTCTAAGTCAGTAATGCTGCTTCTGCCAAGGAGGACAAAGTACAGCTGGGAAATCAAATGGAAATAGATGTGTCACTACAGCAGGTGGTCCCCTTGTTGCCTAAAAGGAAGGAATGCACTTGCTGTCTGTGCTCTGCTGGAGGTGGCTGTGGACCTTACAGGCACAGCTACTACTACATTCAGCTTATAGCTAATATTGACGCTTAATTATCTATAAGAAAACAAGAAATTACTCTGCCTCAGGGCCTCTGCTATGCTTTCAAAAATTCTTCTTGTCTTACAATACCAAGGTTTACTTTAAATTCCCAATTCATCCTCACTTAAAAAATACTAACGTCGAAATTCAAACACTAGGAAGAGGGTGGGATAAAGCAGTCCCAAGGGAATGGAAGGTCCCTTTGCATGGCAGTCAGCATTTCTATTGGCTCACATTACTTGTGAATGCACACATTCACTCTTATTAATCATTTTTCTTTCACAGGAGTAATTCTTTATTTTACTGCATACCATGACAAGAAGTTCCAGTGACTTTTTAACCTTTACTATATAAGCAGATCTAATTGACAGTACTGAATAAACCAAAATGTTTTCTAGACATGGCAGCACACTACTGCAGCAAAAATCCCCTTCAAATCCTTGTTTCATAAGTTACATTTGGTTCCGTAATATTAGTCATTGGTATCAAAGAGATCATGAAAAGTACTTCAGCAAGCAATTTTTTGGACTAAACAACACAAGACAACACCAGAGAAATAAGCTTGTTGACCCTCTTTTGAAATATAAATTACCAGTTACATAAGTAATTGGTCTGAAAGTAAATAATTCTATTTGTCTTCACAAGCAGGGAACCACACTATATAATCCCATTCAGAATTATCAAACCCTAATCTGAAAACAAGATAATGCAAAAGAAAAGCCCAGCAAATCCTACTGGTTGTATAGGAAGGCTGTTTCAGAGCCTCACTGTTCCTGTGGCTGGAAACCCTTTCTGAATTTCTTGCATTCTTTTGTTCATGACCAGCCCACACATTTTCCCTGTGCCAAAGTATTCTCCAGGTTAAGGAGTTGAAACAACATATCATTACTTACTTTCAAAATATCTTGCTGACCTCCCTAGCTATAAAGAGGCATGCAAGTGATAAATCCAGAACTTTATTTGCAATTAAGGCAAATTCCACTTCTCTCTTACCACAACATGAAAAGCAGTGTGTTGTTGTCCCAGATCTACCTGAACTCTCCTCTGCAAGAGAAAAGCAGAATAAAAGTAAGCAAACAATAGATGTCATCATTAGCAAAAACCACCAGTGTTTTCACTCCAGAAAGATAGAAAAAAAAGTCTAATGCTACATCTACACAAGATTCATTTGGATGAAAAACAGGTTTCCAAGATGATTTGAAACCATGAACTTAGGCATCTTGTTTGTAGACTCAAGTTTAGAGTTCTTGATCAATCCCCCCCAAAACAGCTCATAATCACTGTTTTAGTAGACATTTCTCTCAAACACAACTCATCTGAAAGTACAATAGTGTTTGTAGGAACAATTTTATGAAATCTTCATTTTAAAGAGCATTTTAGGGAGACAGGATGCAAAAAAGCCTTCAAAAACTGGGGGGGGAAGATAAGTTTTTCGTAAGTTTTTCCATTGCACAGGCTTAATTTATGGGACACTGATGCATCACCAGAGCATAAAGAAAGCCATGCTGATATTTTCAAGGCTAAACTCAGTGTTTGGGGAATATAATTAACTTCAAGATTTTTTTTTTTCTTTTAGAATTCTCAGTTCAGTCTTTACTCCCTCCAAGGCAATGAAATTCTGTATGTTTCAGTGGAGTTAGATTCTGTCAGTTCAACTTTCTATCTGTCATCTGTGGTATGAAAGATTCCTTTTTATTTTTATCATCCTAGTTGGAATGAAAGAAGCATTTTCAGCTATCTTATCAGCTAGCACTGAAAAACTGTCTCACTCCCATCTTAGGATGTATTATTAATGATAAAGGAGCATAGCAGGCAACAGAATTTTACACAATTGATAGTGCTCAATACCATGCCAAGATATTATTAATGCAGCTTTTTGTGAAAACAAAAACAGATTTAGAAAACATCCTGTAGCTCATGGGGCCATGGTTTAGTATTTCAGGGTGAGAATCTTATATTAACATTTTGATTCAGAACAAAAAAAGCAAGATGGCTTTCAATCACCATTGTCCGTGTCTGTGTCTCCCCAAATCACTGAGCATTGTCAGTACATCCTTGATGTTTTTTTCCCCCAACCTAAAACCCTGCGGAAAACTTGGAAACAGAATCACTTGGTTTTCTTCTGAAGTTCAGTAAGAGTCACATATCACAGTCCCTTGAAAATAGTTTTTAAATCAGAACATGAACAGAATCTAATTTGGTTCCCATTCAAGGATTGGTTAAACTGCTAATCATTGTCCAAAAAAACCTACTAACAAACTTGATTGTTTTAGCTGATTTTCATTAGCATGGTTTGTTTGCTGTTCACATCACTGTCAAAACATAAAAATCAGCAATAAGGGAATAAGAAGGAGCTGGTCCACCCAGCCTACATTGCTAGTGCTCCCCCACTGAGACTGTAGATCCAAGCTACTGAAGTTCTCACCAAGCAAAGGTGTTCTGAAGAGAACCTGATCTTTCAGCTGAAGGTAAGATTATGCAAAGTTTCAGGTTGTGTCTAGCAAAGAGCAACATCAGTGTTGCATTTCTGCTTGCATAGAGTCCGGCACTGGAGCTGTGGCTTCTCTAAAGGAATTTCCTCTCAGCAGTTCCCTGAAAACCAGAGAAAGATGAACTTCATTTTCACCAGTGAACTGTAACAGGAGACCTCTGATGATACATTACACATAAGAAATGAGTCATGCTGCGGTTTCCTGCTTCAGTTTATTGAGTGCAGAGTTGCTTGGCCTTTTTCTCCAGCTATGACCCTTCTCCAGCTCAGAAGGCCTTGAAGATAGCTCTTTCCTTTCCCAGCCTCCATAGTTACAGTCAGGATCAAGGATACAAGTTTGTTATGCAGGCTCCTACTTTTGGCAGAGAGGCAAAAACGCACACCCACATGTTGTAAAATTGTGGTGGGCCAACAGCAGCCTGAAATGCAGACGAGCAACACAACTGCACTGCTAGCTTACAACTGCATCAGTGTTTTAAATTTCTGTACACTTTTTTTCCTAAGATCTGGGACTATCCCTAAACATCTTGTAGTACTAAAGAGCTTTGTTGTAAATTCCAAATAGTTCTACTTCTCAGGAAATAGCAGCACAACAACTGTGAATGAACTAAGAGCTGCCTGCTGATTGAACGTGACAGGGCAAGAAGGTCAGGACACTCTAGATGTAATCTGCTAGTTGATGGAAAATTAGTACAGTACCTAGTAATTCTTATATCTAATAAGACAATGCATTCTCATATATAAAGCTTTGTCATGGGAAGTTAATGGCTTATGGTCAAAATATTTTCTTAATAGTTTAAATATCAGCTAGGTATGGGAAAGGAAAGCAAATTGTGAAATGGAAGTGCCTTAAGAGAAAGTCAGAAATCATTGCTTATAAACAATGTAAACAAGATACTAGTAAGAATTTTAAAAAAATGCAGAAGGTGCTGCTGCTTCTGCATTTTTTTTAAGCACCTTCTGCATTTTTTTTTATTCTTGCTAGTATGTATTCAACAGATTGTCAGTGGTGTAAAACCATCTTCTCCAGTTCATGTCTGAGATCTGGTCCTTGAAAACATGAATGCTCTTGGCTACAATGCAAAAAGTCTGTAGTGTCACATTATGACTAAATGTTATAATTTTTCTATATGCATACACTTACAAACACCCACTGTTAGCCTGCACATTGCATACAATAGTTGTGAATTTTTCTGATAAATTACTAAAAATGTCATTCTTCTAACCAAATCTTCTCTCACTTCTCCCTCATTGATTTCTCTGTCCTCATATTATCTTTACATATTTTTTCTCATTTTCTGATATTTTAAAAAGACCTTCCATATACTTTCTTATAAGCTTCTTCCAGAATAATTCAGATTCCTCTTGGAGAAGCAGTGGCCAGAATTGGCTTCCTCTTGCTAGTTATCTATGTAGTTATCTCTTCTCCAATGACAAGCTTATCTCCAAGCTGTTTCACATTTCTGGAAAGCTCCTCAAAACATGTTCTCTATCAAATTGTGTTTTGGCATCTCTTATGCTGTTTTCTTTTTGCTTGAGGCATAGCATATTCATCTGAAGGGCATTTTTGTCATTACAAGTACTATTGTGATGTCACACGGCAAGCTTTCCTAATGCTTTTGCAATGCACCTGGTGGTCCCAGACTTAGCTCTTTTAAAGCCAAATCCTTTATGCCTGCAGTGGGGAGGCCCAGTGTGCAAGCACAGCTCTGCACATATGTGCCAGCATTTCCCACCATCACATGTGCAACCCAGATTCAGCAGATCTTGTGGTGGTCCTTTCATTCCCTGAACTTCCTGATAATAACGGTATACATTACAACCAATTAGGATGATGATTATTTCTTGAAAAAAAAAGCTATGGAAAGGAAAGAAATTCTTACTTCATACATATTGGGACACATTTGAAAAAGACATTCACTAATGGGAACAGCTCATTTTTCTGGGGTCTTTGTAATCTGATTTCTAAGTGCAATCTTGAGTGGTGCTGAAAGCACTGCAGTAAGAGAGAAAGTACATGATGCATTAGAGTCTAATGGAAGCCAGTGCGTGATGACCAGTCTTCACACAGGAGCAACTTCTAAGGCCACATCAGCCCTGGGTAACACCTAAATACCTTTTCTGTCAGTGGTGCATCCATGCAGATCCCAGTCTTCTCTCCTGCCTTCCTAACACTAAAAAGTCACATTTTAAATCTCAAAACCATATCTTTAGTGCTGGTAAGTGACATCCTTGGGTTTAGTCACTGAAATACAAATGGAAAACCTTAAAAAGCTTTCTCCAGTCATTGGTAATCTAAACATAATTCAAAATATTAATCAAAAAATTTTATGCACTCACTAAATTACAGCTGGATTTTTCTATTAACTTGAATAGTCATTATTGCTTTGATTTTTTTGTTGTGTTTTAGTATAACATAGCTTGTCATATGAACCATCAAGTTCTGAGAAAAATACAAAGGTGACCAAGTTACAAACCAGTGTTTCTCTGAAATAGTTAGAAGGGCAGGAGTTCAATTCTACTTTAATAACCTGGGGTTTTTTTGCTGGACATATGTTACTATAATTTGCAAGGAGACAACGAAAACAAAACCATATCGGCTTTTTCTGCTGCAGCTCCCGCTGCAATACCGCTGCTCTTTTCAACAGTTTAATCAATAGGGATTAAGTCTGTGCCTATTGCAATGTCCATAAGCCATCAGCTGGTTATGCATATGTGCAAACTCTTAACCAGGACAAATGATCCTGGGATCTTTACAAGTAGATTAGCTCAGTCTAGCAGAGAGTTTCCAAAGGCATTAATTTCCTGGGTTGTTTCTGCACTTGTCTGTGGGTGTCTGGAGGCACAGCCAGAATTATTTGTTTCAATACTCACAGGCAATTACTTCATCTGCAAAAGACTGTATTTGCTGCTTAGGTGTGGGAGTCTGGAGAAAGTTCACAGTATTCATATGGTATTTTCTTCTACATACACATTATAAAATGAGTCGATTCAATAAAGACCTTAAGTCATACTGTGTTTCCAATCCACTGAGCTCAGTGGGTAAACTGCAGTGAAATTCCAGTTCCTTCAAACCCACTTTCTCTAAGAATGGTAAGGCCAAACGTGCACACCTAATGTCAACATTCCTCCCCACTTTACTTACACAAAGTGTACAGCACAGGCATAGCTCTGCATCATGTCACACGACAGGGTTGCTGCACAGGGCTGCAAGTTCCTACTTCAGCCTCAGCAGAGGAATTGGAGAGAACCTGCAGTGGTGTGCGCTGGCAACAAGATCCAGCCCCATACCGGGACGGGAAGTCCACATTTCCAAGTCTTGTTAGCCCTTATAATCACTATGCAAGAGCTAAAATTCAGATAACAGCTCTTGATACTTGTGCCTAACAAACATACCAAGACAATTACTGCAACCAGGGACAAGGATAAAGAAAATACTGGATAAGTTTTAAAACAATGCTCATGTTAAAATGCTAATAGATTTCCAAGTCCCTCATGCCCTGTAAGGAATAACTTAACACTCTCACTTCTTGTCTGTATGGTATAGAAATCAATACAACTTACACTAAGAACAGAAGTGAAATAATTTTTTTTTTAAATAAAGTGAGATTATTTTTATCTTCCTGAAATTTCACGTAAGTAAGAAGAATAACAGCTGCTGGTTTTCTTAAACAAGTAGTGGACAATTTTCTTCACCATTGTTGTTTTCTTAACTGTAGAATCCAAACTGCTAACACTGAAAAACTGACTTGGAAATTTCAAATTAATGGAGTCTCACCAAATACGTCCTGCTTTCCATCTGTGTCTGACTAAGAACAATTGAAATAACCTTTCCAAGAAGTCTATTGATTCTAAACTCAGGAAGTATAAAGTTGAAAAAGCTAAGGACAGAACTTTACAAACTATTTTTGAATCTCAAGAGATTTACATTCATTATTAATTCTAATTTTGAGTCAAAGTTGAAAATATGTCTCTTTTATCCAATTTACTAATCATATATGAAACAGTGAAAGACTGGTTGAATAAAAGTAGTCCTCTAAACTTCTTGCACAAATTATTTTATTAAATAGTGTTGTAACTGCTTTTAGATTTCATCTAAACACCTACACAGTGCAGTAGTACATCATAACTGAAATCACAGAAGTGCAAGTTTCTTTTCATTCAGTGAGGCTGATGTTGTTGTATATTACACTAATGAGAGATACAACTTGTTATATTATCACTTTTCCCCTCATTTCTCCTGAGTTAAAAGTTGCAAAAGATATTCCAACATAATGCATCCAAGACCCACAAGCTGACCTCTTAAAATCCAATAGTGCTCAAGTGGTTGTCTGGCAAATCCAGACAGTGAAAGCCATTATATGCAGAATTGTTTTGTATGATCCCTATTTACACATGTATACAAACAACTTATGAACATTTTTATATATGTAAATATATATGGGTTTTCCTGTAATATTACACACCTATACATAGATACTTTCATGTCAAGCATAAATACACTATTTTAAACAGAATAAGAAGGCAGCAGTTGGGTAAGAGGTACACAAACTTGTAGGTTTTGCTAATTTCCCTGTCAGTAATTCAGTTTACTCTCCACTTATAAAACTAGGACCCAATTATCCTATTTTACTCCCAGTAAAAATGATTTTTTGGTAATTATTTGTTGCATCTAATATGCTAATCCAAATTTCTTTCCTTAAGAGCTTTCAGATTTCAAAAATCCTAGGCAGGTGTTTCTTTTAAATTCCATATAGATCATATATTTCCTTCTCCTGTTACTCTTATTTAGAGAACCCCACTCAAAATGTGCAACTGTGATAAACATCCCACTTTCCTATCCAAGTGGTTTTTGTTTGTTTGTTTTTTTCACAAAAAGCAGATGAATCAGGAGGAATAGGTAGCTGCAGATGTGAGAACAGCCAGTTACGATTGGTCTGCTAAATTCACTGACACTTCTTGAATCTTCCTAAATCTTAAACATATTTTTAGTCACAAGTTACACTAGCATCATTGATGAGAAATTACTTACCATGACTAATACAGAGTTCCTTTGGCACACATCTATTCTGAAGTACAAAATTTCTCTACTTAAAGAATCATGCACACATCTTTCCATGGACAATGGACAATCTGCCACCTTCTTCCCATATTTAATATTCTACCATAAGAAATGAGGGGGGGTGGGGGTGGGAGAAGTATAAGAAAATGTAGAAAGCATAGCTAATGGTTAGGAATACATTAAAAAAATCTATCAAAAATAACTGCCGCATATCAAGTATCTGCAGCACACAAAACAGATGATGCAAAACAATACTTATGAACAGAAACATTTAATCATTGTGTGTTTGAAACACTATGAGATGCCAGTGAGTATATGTGAAAGGATTACTGAATACAATGCCCCAGTGCAATCTGCTAAATGTCAATGAAAAAGAAAGCTAATACTTTTGAGTGCTCATTTACCAGTTGTCTTAAAGCAAGCCTATCACTCTGTCATAGTTTAACCCCAGCCAGCAACTAAGCACCACACAAGCACGCACTCATATACACACACCCCCGGTGGAGTGACAGAAAGAATTGGAAGAATTGGAAAGGAGTGGCAGTGAGGTGACTTGAGGGTTGAGATAATAACAGTTTTATAATTCACTTAAAATAAAACAATAATAAAATAGAAGAAGGAGAAAAATAACAAAAAGAGAGAGAAATAAATCTCAAAGAAGACAAGATATGCAAATTAAAAAGAATTGCTCATGACATGCTGACTGGTACCTAGCCTGTCTGCGAGCAGCAGAAACCCCCTAGCCAGCTTCCCCCAGTTTATTTGCTGAACATTACATCATATGGTATGAAATATCCCTTTGGCCAGTTTGAGTCAGCTTTTATGGTTTTGTCCCCTCCTAGCTCCTTGTGCACCTCCATCCTCCTCACTGGCTGGGGACGAGAAGCTGAAAAGTCCTTCACTCAGTATAAGCGCTGCCTGCCAGCCATTAAAATATCATTGTGTTATCAATCAACATTATTCTCATACTAAATCCAAAACACAGCACTCTATCAGCTACTAGAAAGAAAACTAACTTTATCCCAGCCCAAAACAGACATACTGTCTTCCAGAGAGCACTGAAACAGGCAGACATAAGTGGACTCCTCTCTGGAGCACTGAATAGCAAACCCCAGCTAAAAAGTGCAGGACTGACAGGTGCTATGAGACTTCTGGCCAGCTCTAGGGCTCTCTTCTTTCTAACATCATTAGGTTTGAGAAGACACAGTGAGAGTTGGTTCTATGAACTGTATTTCTCTGTGCTCTACAATGTCAATAGCTGCTGGTTATCTGCCTGACAGAGCAAACTACAGGGACGGTAATCCCAAAAGTGTTAGTGGCCAACGAACTCCTCCTCCTCAGAGAATTACTGGCATAATTTTGACTGTATCAGAGAGACAGAAATGAGAATATGAAGATAGGTAAAAAAAATCTTTGCATTTCTTGCAATGATCTCTAGTAATCACTTCCAGACTGAGTGTGGTTTTGTACACTGGGTGTTCAGAATTTGCCTAAGACAATTGCTTTAGGAATGTGTGGCCCAAATAGACATGATTATTTCTGTAGTTTTCTGCAAATGAATAAACCATTACAAGAGTCACATTTGTGCATTTGAGAAATAGTATAGAAGATAAAAACTACCATTGGAAGAAACGAATGTCAAACTCTGTTAACAAATCGTCCATGGAACGAATTAAAAAGATTATTATTATTTTAAGTCAGTAACTTTTTCAGCAAATTTTGTAGAGCACCTATTAGAACTGGAAAATGTAATGTGCTGGTTTTCAGCTTTAGAATATTTTCTGCTTTTTTTGAAAATAAATCATGTTTCAATTAGGGATGGGATGAGATAGGCTGCGATGAGTTGGGATTGGAAGGGATGGGGCAAAAAAAGAAGTGCTGGATGAAAAATAATTCTGCATTTTTTCAGTAAATAGATTAAAAGCATTGAACCATTTCATGAATTAAATATAAATGTGAAAATGTTGCTCTGACATGAAACAGCTATCTCTGCATCTTTAAAAGAAACATTTACCTTAAAAAGCCAGTGAAAATGTTTGTGTTGGAATTAAAGATAAAAAACTGTGCTTAACAATTTATCTTCCTAAATTCAACATTGGAACAACATAAATCATAGAGAACAAATCAAGTCAGAAAAAGGCAAAAGAGTTCTTCCATGATGGTTCAGGTATTTTTCCCTCACACTTAATTGTTTCAGTTACATTCTTATTCCCTATCATCTCTATTGTGGATTCTATATGGAGGATAATATACAAGGAGTTCATTTTTAATTAAATTTCATTCTATCTCAGCAGCAAGACAGAGCATGATAGAAAGCAGACAATGTATACGGCAAGTAATTTTAATTAGAATAGTTAAGGAAAAAATTAAATCACCGAATCTTAATTTTCTGATATCCTATCTAGAGAGTAAAGCAGATTATAGACTTTTCAATTAAATGTGTTAGGTATTGTGTTATGTGTTATGTGAATCTATGTTACAATTAGTTATGATTATAGGTAGGAACTATAGGAAAATGTGTAATTTTAAAATCAGCTTTATATTTTAAGTAAGTTCTGCAATCAAGTTATGGAAGGAAAATGAGGAAAAAGCCCTTCTTCATAGACTACTTCTGTTTACTATATGCAGGGATTTAGCATATTTAACTTTACCTCTGCTATCTTCTTTACCATGCTCTTTTGTTTCATCTCTTTTTTATCATGATTAATGATATTATTTATAACAACACAGTATTTTCACAAAGCATAAACTCAAATAAATTCCTTGCTTGCATGATGACCATATAACATCTTGCTATACTAGCATTTACTGGTCACTTAAGCGAAGTGATGGCTGTAATATAAACCTAGATTCTACAGGTACTTCAGATACAGGCAATGCACCCCAAAATCATTACAAGTTGATCTAACTTTTCTGGAAAATGACTTTGTTTTTCACACCTGAAAAATAGCTCTGAAGACATTCTTGAGAGAAAGTTAGTCCAGACTCAATGCCATTGTGTCTACTACCCTTAAACAGATGCAGAGAATTCCTGTTACCTCGATTGCTTTTAGTTAAGATGATTACTAAAGTACTAATCAGATATTTGTGAGAATTTTGCTGAACTATGGACTCACATGCATACATCAGAAAATCTAAAAAGACAGAGAGACAACGAGACGGGGTCCTTCTAAATCATCCCATTTTGAAGAGAAATTGTTTCCCCCTTCCACTGTTTACATTATAGATGATATGTCTTGAAAAGGAAATACACCATTCCTGTCAATGACAAACATGGAAAACATCTTGAGGATGATTCCAAAAATTAGTACATAGCAGCAAAAAAACCCACCATGAAGTTACAAAAAGATTGAATTTAAAGTTCATTCTTATTTAGCTCTGAGTATCTCATGTATATTTTTAGTCTTGCTTTCTTACACTTTCCCTCTCTAATCTGGGGTTTAGAAACTCTTTCTCAATAAATCAAGGCCCAAACCCTTTTGTAATCATATGACTACAACTGTTAGGATGGAGTAAGGAAAACAACAGCAAGATTTGCATTAAAATCAGGATACAAGATACCTGATACAGCCTCCATTTCCACTATTTTTTCTATTCTAATTTACAGACAGCTGACAAGGATGCAGGATAAACCCACTTCCCCTTGTCTATGCTCTTAAATAACTTAGATCCCTACCCTCACCACTGATTCCGGATGGACAATACTGCAGTAAGTAGCTTTCCAGCACTTTTGAAATTCAGTTCAGTTTCCTCAAGTTTTCAAAATCTTGTCTCTAGGTCCAGTGACTGCCGGGTGGTGCATCTGCCACTGTCATTAAGTCTCCATTCACTCCTTTAAATGATTTTAGAAATTATAATAATTGTCAGCATCTTTACATATACAAGTGAACAGAAATTACGCAGACTGATTTCAAAAAGCACAGAAAAATATAAGATTCAAGATACATTTTTCTGGCAAATACAGGAGTCAGAACAAGTTGACAACTGGTTCCTGTTTAGCCATCTATAAGTTAATCAAAGCAACAAAACCGAAACCAAAGCATGCACAAACACATGCAAAATCATAGATGTGAACTCTGACATGACTCATCTCTTGGTGCATCTTTCTTCCTTCCCACAGCCCTTCCAGAATCATATATTTAACTGGAAAGGGGCTGAAGTGGGATCCAGGGCACCAGCAGGTGCTGCAATGTCTTGAGAGTTTATAGATGTACTTGCACAGATGTTGATCCTTGCTAATCAAGTCTGCCACCACAATCATACAGAAAAATTTGGAACGGCCAGAAAAACGCACAGACTCTAACCCAAAAATGTAGGATCGTCATGTCTTTTAAAACCTGTAAGGAGTTGCAAGGCTATGACTCCTGATTTGTAACCATATACTCTGAGGATATGCTGAGTGTTTTATACCATGAAGATCATGGGAAAGGGCATCCATTTCTTACACCAGAATGTTTCAAAACTTCACAGGGTAGGAAGATATTCTTGTGGGCAATACCTAGCATGAAGGTGCACATTCAGAAGCAGTGTTCCTTCAGCTATTGGCAATGTAAAGCCAGTCATTTCCCCATCTTCTCTTCTCTTCTCTCTGCATGAAAAAGAAATGCACACTTCCCTGGCTTTGAAAGGTATTGAAATTACATAAGTTACCAAACTTAAATATGTAATTCCCAAGTGAAATGAATACAGTAATACCACAACTGAAGAGAAGTCTCATTTTGTAGTTTTCTCCAATACGATAAGCAACATAGGGACAGTATGACTTGTTTTTCTTTTCTTTTTTGATAAATTACTTTTAACTGAAAAATCAAGATGAAAGAGAGGGTAGAAAAGAAGTCCACACAGCTACCAAGAGTCAGCAATTCACAGCCATTTAAAGTATAATAATACCATGGGACAGGGCAGGTTTGAAATCATTAAGGAGACCAAACAACGAGAGAGGAAATTGTAGCAAGATTGCATTATTTATAGAGTTAAACTATTCACTGGACTGAATCCAGAATAGTCGTTATTAAGCAGTGAAACTCTGCCTGCAATGAACAAGCCATTTTGTTCTGTCTCGTATCGATATTACAACAGCTGGTTTTACTGAAACTTTCGGTAATGAGTTTTGGACCTGCTTCTGATCAACATTGTTATTTATAATTATAACCCTTTTTGAAATAAATTTACAAATGTACACATACAAAAAAATTCCCCAGCTATAATTACAACAATTTCAAAGGAAGGAAAGAACTTGAAGTTTTAGCTGCAAATAGTCTACTTTGCATTTGGGTCTCTCTTATCAGCATGCCTTATAACTTGAAAATGCTCTTGAAAACCTCTCTAAAAATTTCATTTCCTGTTTTGGTGGCCAGTCCTGTAAAAATAATAAAACGTGTAGATGAACATCAACATTTTAGATTATCCTGTGGGAGCATGATCTTACCAATCATACCCATAAAGATTTTCCTTTTCAATAATCCATGAAGAAATCTGCAAATGCTTTTAGTCTAGGCACTGAAAGAGATTTAAGAAACAGAGCTGTAACATTTAATTTAGGTTGGGTAAAATAATTTTCTGGAGGCAATGTACTTATGCACTGCACCAGATCCTTCAAAATACAGCACAGAAAAATAAGTAGTTGGGAAGGCATAGGAAGAAAGAAGAAGTGGAGAATGAGAACAAAGTGTGACAAAATACAAGACTTTTTTGCTTGAGTTCTCATCAAATGTCTTCTGTCTGTGAGAGAAAATGCAATATTCTTGCCCACGTTTTGTGACACATTAGGACATAAAATGAGGACTGAGGGAGGTGAAAGTACAAAATTTAGTTTCATTAGTGATGAAAAATAGGATACTCTGATGCAGAAATTAGAATGGCTTAGAATGTTTTTCTAAACAGGCTTAAAAGCAAAAAAGAGGCAGATATTATTATACTCTATTGTATCATACTACACTACTAAGCAGCATTCAGAACAGGTTCGGGTTCTCATGGGCCTCTTTTTAATGTTCCTCAAGCCTTGTGAAGGTATCATACAATGTCTGCAAGGAAAATTTTACAGGTCCCCGACAGGATCTTTCAGAAATCAGAGGGGAGATTCCCCAGTAGGAAGTATCAAGCTATAACCATCCAACCATGCTAATGATGCTACAGCTGGCAACAGCACATTTTATTTCTGCTGAAGAAGGAGAGTTCTAAGATATCATGCTATGAAGGACTGGTTTCCCAGTCACACAATGCACAATGGAAAGAAAATGGATGAAAAGTTTTTCATTATTTCATATTAACTAAACTGCAGTACAGGGGTTGGATTTTATGAACGAAAGCAAAAGGGCCACTTCAGTCCTCCTCTTTGGAAGGAGTTCCAACAAGAAAGCAACTCACTCCATATAAGTAAATAAATAACTGGGAAATATGACAACTCAAGCATCTATTGAGCTGCAGACATCTCAAAAGCTACAGCAATGGAAGTTGTCCTCTTGTCAGTGTATACATGTTTGTCACTTTGAACATGATATATTTACTATAGATATAGGTCAGCAAATAAAAGAATAAGGTGACATTATCAAATGTCCAGTCCATTTGATAGCTCATTTTCCTTGAAAATGACCTGATGACTTTGACCAGCTATGAATTAAAATGACAGATTTATGAGCGCTCTGAACCATGCATCAGCAAGAATATTGTCCACACGTAGTATACCAACAGATAAGACCTTTGATTATAGGATGTTTGGGTGGAGAGGAAAGAAAATACATTCTTCTGGGTTGCTGTTCTCTGTTCTTGATGTTTAAAGGCATTTTGAGGAAAAGCAATAATCTACTGGCATTTTTCTACGGAAAATCAGTTTCCAATGCTTCTTAACACCAGCCACAGAAACAAAGGGAAATTGAGTGACCTGTATCTCAGGTGGTTATTCCCCACTACTGGATATAACTAATATAATGACTTGATAATCATTAAGGGAGCACAAACAAGACATGAGTGAGGAGCATACCAAGTGAACTTCAGAATATGATGTTAAGGTTGCTGTCAGTTTAAGCAGCTTTCTGCATGGCACCACAAATTAGTTTTATATCAGACAGATCCTTCAGGACTATTTCTCATAGGGAAAGGGAAGGAAAGGAAGAAAATGATAGCTCTGGGCAAATTATTTGGATTAGAATTGCTTGCCAGTTCAGATTCATCTACTAGAAATATTTTCTGTCAGTTATTTACTTCTCAGGATATAATAGAATAACAAAACTTTTCTTAATGTTTAATGTGTACAAGTGCAATGTTATATCAGGAAATGTCTTGTTCATATAACACTTATTTCCCAGAAGGCTTTATAATAAAGCTTTCCTAGCATAATTAGCATAATTGAATAAAAATAATAAGGATCCTGTTTTACGAATATAGTCTTCTGGTCAAAAGAGGAAGCTGGAATATGTGTTTCAGAGACCATAGAATTATTTCCCAAGGAAGATACTCCACGACAGAAAGTACCAGAAATGCCACACATTAAAAACCCCTCACGTTTGGAAAGTCAAGTGTTTTCAGACGAATGTATCAGTTCTTCCGTGTATTTTTGCTCAACTGAGATGACTACTAAAATTCTTTTCAATTGCTGTTCAGATGAGATAATTCTTGGAAAAGACACTCAACCTAAAACAACCTAATTAATGTTACTTCAAAGAAATTTAAGTACAAGACTGAGAAAAATGGAACATATCTGTTTCTATCAGACTGTTATATTTTAATATTTTTGCATTTATTTACTTGAAATTGAATCTGAACCACATGATTTTCTATGTACTTTTCAATTATACTTCAAGGCAGGCACAGCTGCATCAGAAGTCCAGCCACCTCTATTAGCACGTTGTGTGAAATACCAGCTGAACCTTGGGCTTCAGGATGCACCAACTCACCAGAGGCATTGTATGGGAGGTTAAGTATCATCACACAGCAGGATCAAGAGAATCAGAGGTACCAGTGCAAGAAAAAAAGGCTATAAAATAAAAACACATGATGTAAGCAAGACTGTTTGAAGTTGATTTCTGGCATGAAAAACAGTATCCTCAAAAGTTACAGCACTTCCACCCCTGCCAGACATCTGTGATGAGGTTACAGATCAAGAACAGCAGGAATATAGGTTTGCCTTGATCTTTTCTCTCAGTAAAACCCAAGAAATATTGAAACAGAATTTGTCCCCTGCTACCACATCTTTTTAGTCCTGTCCTAGCTCCTAGGCTTAGAATCAGCAACCTCCACTCAGTTTCCTCTTGTCACTAAGAAATTGTATGCAATCTAAGATGCGTCTGTCTCCTCCCTGCTCCTCTGGGGACTCCCCTCTGGACTTCTTTGTCTGACATTGATGTTGAGGAGTCTTGAAAATTTTCTCTTCCCTGGAAGAACAATTCTTCCCACCCTCCCTCTGATCCAATTGATTTAAAAGAAATACAATAGGATGGTCAATAAGAGTGAAAAATCCAATACAGTTCACTCAAGAGTTTCAGTGTTTCTTCTCTC
This sequence comes from Piaya cayana, assembly GCA_013389865.1. Lineage (NCBI taxonomy): Eukaryota > Metazoa > Chordata > Aves > Cuculiformes > Coccyzidae > Piaya > Piaya cayana. The sequence goes on along the minus strand of WAAB01003975.1, from coordinate 20,213 downwards.
CTCCTGGCATTACTCTTTCTGCAATACTTCTTCCAAAGTCATATCCTATGTTCATGTGTTAGAGAGTATTGAAAACAAGAAGAAAGCAACATTTGCTGCGTCACAGCTCTACTGCCACATCTGCTCTGACTGCAGAGGCATGTTTTGCAAACAATTGCCCAGAGAGAAGACAGAAGGATATATACACCAAGTTCTTAGTGTACTTTGTGTGGTTTAAGACACAGATACCTTTTCAACAGTAAGAGCATTGGCTATATTTTGTCTCCATTGTCCTTTCCAGGAATTGCTGTGATATAAGTGAAGGATCGCATTTAATTCAAGCTTGGAGTTTTAATTTTGTCATGTTCCTTTTCTTGCAGAAACATTTAGAAGTTAATTCATTAATTTGCAATTAACTTTGACCAAAATCCACAATAGTTATTTAGCTGTTGAAATATCTCAGTAATGAAAGGAAAGCAAAAAAACTTAGCTCTGTTAAGTATCTTGCTTTTAAGTGCATCTTTCTCTACTGCAGCTGTGTCCACATATGTCTGTGTTTTGGCATAAGCTAATCTCTATGTTCCCACACAACATAGTGCTCTTTTAGAACAGCTGCATGGCATTTGGGGTGAACTGCATGATGTAAAGTGTTTCAGTGAATAGCATGCACTCTGTAACTATTTTGCAGCCCACTGTATGATGTCCAATTGTATTCTAGGAATTAAAAAGGAATAAAGGCAACAATTCTCTCACTTAAATCTTCCAGTATTCCATAAATCATTGGCCTCATCAACACAGTCCAAGTTTTAGATAGCAGTAAAGCAACAAGTGGAAGATGCTATTAGATGTTATATTTTTGTCATTCATCACCATCAGCACTTTTATACGTCTTGGGAGCCATGAGTCCAGCTGACTGCAGATGAGTTGGGAAACTTCAAAAGTGGTATAGCAGAGGAAGGTGTTACATATCTTAAGACCAAGCAAAATCTACATAACTTTTTTTTCAGAGCTTCGTTGTTCAATAGAACACCACATCTGGGTTCAGCTTGGACAAAATAACAAGGCAAGCCTCATACAACATGCAGAGAATGGTGTGAAGACAAAGTCATTTTTCTAGGAACCAGTACAAACTCACTCTAAATAACAGAAGCTGAAGATGAATATCAACAGTTTCCTTAGTAAAGTAAAGAAAGTGGTGATTACTATTTGGAAGTTTGCTATTGCAGCCTTCACTAATTGACAGTCAGACGGTTTATTATGCTAGAATAACCTTCAAGCCGTTCTCCTCGAGGCAGGCAACACTTGATAGTCAGACTGTCCACTTCAGGTATGCAATAAAAGAGTTTAGAATTGCCTCACCTCATTTTCAGAGACTTACCTCTCTCTGTGAAATGTATAGGGAACTCAGCCACTGTACATCAATTGACTAAATTATATATAAGCAAGATATCTGATGTATCGAGCATCTGATCTTTCCCTTGCACCATCACAAATTCTATGGGACAGTGAGGTCCTGGAGCACAACAAGAGTAAAGTGATTAAGCTGGTGAAGGGGCTGCAGAACAAGTTGTATGAGGAGTGGCTGAGGGAACTGGGGTTGTTTAGCCTGGAAAAGAGGAGGCTGAGGGGAGACCTTACTGCTCTCTGCAACTACCCAACAGGAGGTTCTGGCAAGGTGGTGTTGGTCTCTTCTCCCTGCTGATAGGTGATAGGACAGGAGGGAATAGCCTAAAGCTGCATCAGGGGAAGTTTAGATTGGACATCAGGAAAAATTTCTTCACAGAAAGGGAAGAGGTTGTCCAGGGAGGTGGTTGAGTCACCATCCCTGCAGGTGTTGAAATGGTGGATAGGTGATGAGTTTGGGGACATGATTTAGTAGTATGTTTAGGTACGGTTGGAGCTGATGATCTCAAAGGCCTTTTCCAACCTTATGATTCTATGATTTCTCATTTTTTAAGGTCTATTTGAGAGCTGTTCTTGAATAGTATGCATAATGAATAGATCCTGAACAGCAAGTGTAACAAATAATGACAGGATACTTTGATGGTAGTGGAAAAACATTTTGCTTCCACACCCACAGTGTTCAGTAAGAATGGTGGAGGTGCTTTTATCATTCAAAGAGACTTTGCATACTCTGCATTTTCCTACATGAAAGAAAAGAAAGAAAAGTTTAACCAAAACCTAACTAAACTAGCTGAAAATTGACCTATGGGTTAGAAAGGGAACGTGAGTCCCATTAGAAAAGCCAGAATCTGCTTCTTAAAGCAAAGGTTCCACTTTACATATATGCTTTATGAGCAAGTGAAAAAGTGTCTCCAACAAGTAGGAAACAAAGATTTACAGGCATACCACTCACGTTAAAAAGATGCATCCAAAAATCTCCCAAACTGATGAGAATGTGTTCTCACATCTTGAATGCTGACTGTAAAAAAAGACATGAAGCTTTCTGCAAAGAAGGAAATAAACTGTATTTGTGTAAACATTTATTAGTCATTGATGGTTTGGGCTGTGTGTGTGGATAAGCTGAAGATTCAACACAACAGGACAGACTTAAAACAAGTAAAACTAAAGAGGTCCAACAAGATGAGTACATATATGTACCTAGTACATGACAGTGACATAGCCAAGTCACTGTGTTCACAAACAGTGAGAGGCTCCTTCTGTTCCAGAAAGGTATTTTACATCAACATCATCCAGAAGAAGGGGGAAAAAAGGACATCTCACATTATATCTTCTCACATGCTGTAGGGAACACGTAAATAGTGTCTCAAGGCTCCCAAGCAGAGTTGCTGTGTTCCATGGAGTTCAGATTAACATCGATAAATGCAAGCTCTCTGCCTTTTCCAGGAGCCCTTCTTCTATTTCTGCTTCTGAGCACACTGACAAAATTACAAAATTAAGTTGCCACCTGAAGCTGATAAATTAGAGAGAGAATAAGTTTAATCTCACAGGATCTTGTTATTTTGCCTTTTCCCCTTCTCCCTACTCTATCAGGGGACATCTGAGGTGTTGTGAAGCATCATGAACATCCAGAAACAACCATATTGTCACAGAACAATCCATTGGTAAAGGNTACATCAATTGACTAAATTATATATAAGCAAGATATCTGATGTATCGAGCATCTGATCTTTCCCTTGCACCATCACAAATTCTATGGGACAGTGAGGTCCTGGAGCACATCAAGAGTAAAGTGATTAAGCTGGTGAAGGGGCTGCAGAACAAGTTGTATGAGGAGTGGCTGAGGGAACTGGGGTTGTTTAGCCTGGAAAAGAGGAGGCTGAGGGGAGACCTTACTGCTCTCTGCAACTACCCAACAGGAGGTTCTGGCAAGGTGGTGTTGGTCTCTTCTCCCTGCTGATAGGTGATAGGACAGGAGGGAATAGCCTAAAGCTGCATCAGGGGAAGTTTAGATTGGACATCAGGAAAAATTTCTTCACAGAAAGGGAAGAGGTTGTCCAGGGAGGTGGTTGAGTCACCATCCCTGCAGGTGTTGAAATGGTGGATAGGTGATGAGTTTGGGGACATGATTTAGTAGTATGTTTAGGTACGGTTGGAGCTGATGATCTCAAAGGCCTTTTCCAACCTTATGATTCTATGATTTCTCATTTTTTAAGGTCTATTTGAGAGCTGTTCTTGAATAGTATGCATAATGAATAGATCCTGAACAGCAAGTGTAACAAATAATGACAGGATACTTTGATGGTAGTGGAAAAACATTTTGCTTCCACACCCACAGTGTTCAGTAAGAATGGTGGAGGTGCTTTTATCATTCAAAGAGACTTTGCATACTCTGCATTTTCCTACATGAAAGAAAAGAAAGAAAAGTTTAACCAAAACCTAACTAAACTAGCTGAAAATTGACCTATGGGTTAGAAAGGGAACGTGAGTCCCATTAGAAAAGCCAGAATCTGCTTCTTAAAGCAAAGGTTCCACTTTACATATATGCTTTATGAGCAAGTGAAAAAGTGTCTCCAACAAGTAGGAAACAAAGATTTACAGGCATACCACTCACGTTAAAAAGATGCATCCAAAAATCTCCCAAACTGATGAGAATGTGTTCTCACATCTTGAATGCTGACTGTAAAAAAAGACATGAAGCTTTCTGCAAAGAAGGAAATAAACTGTATTTGTGTAAACATTTATTAGTCATTGATGGTTTGGGCTGTGTGTGTGGATAAGCTGAAGATTCAACACAACAGGACAGACTTAAAACAAGTAAAACTAAAGAGGTCCAACAAGATGAGTACATATATGTACCTAGTACATGACAGTGACATAGCCAAGTCACTGTGTTCACAAACAGTGAGAGGCTCCTTCTGTTCCAGAAAGGTATTTTACATCAACATCATCCAGAAGAAGGGGGAAAAAAGGACATCTCACATTATATCTTCTCACATGCTGTAGGGAACACGTAAATAGTGTCTCAAGGCTCCCAAGCAGAGTTGCTGTGTTCCATGGAGTTCAGATTAACATCGATAAATGCAAGCTCTCTGCCTTTTCCAGGAGCCCTTCTTCTATTTCTGCTTCTGAGCACACTGACAAAATTACAAAATTAAGTTGCCACCTGGAGCTGATAAATTAGAGAGAGAATAAGTTTAATCTCACAGGATCTTGTTATTTTGCCTTTTCCCCTTCTCCCTACTCTATCAGGGGACATCTGAGGTGTTGTGAAGCATCATGAACATCCAGAAACAACCATATTGTCACAGAACAATCCATTGGTAAAGGATGTATCTAATGTAAAATACATCACCATGGCCCACTCTGCCCTGGGCACAAGACAAGCACCCCGGACTGCTGCCTGTTTCAGGATAAGGGAAGTTCTCTAAGCATTATTTCAACCTAAGAAATCACAATTCTTTCAATAGAACAAAGTTTCCAAATATATAAAAATCAGCTCTTTTGCTGTTACACAAGTATGCCCAAGGGTCATGATACTTGGAACACTGAGGTAGTAAGAAATGTCATGTAGCTGTTCATCAGAAGAAACAGCTATGCCACAAGTTGATTTATCCTCACTCTGACCATACCCAATAGGAAAGTAAGAATAGCAGACAAAAAGGTAAGCAGACAAGAGGTAGTGGACATCTTGCCTTATCATTTTTTTCATAGGACTCTTGTTTAGTCAACAAAATTAATGTTTATAACTGCTTTTCAAGGTGTAGGTTTTTATTCATAGCCTCAAGTTGCTCAAACTGCCAAAATTAATCATACAATATAACTAAGAGCTCAAAACACTTATCAAACTGTGTACCAAAGTACTTCCCCTGCTTCTCTTTCTTGTCTGTTGTTAAAGCAATTCTAGAAATCAAGCAACAATGACATTCATTTCACTTAGCACTGATGGTTACCTACATCTTGCGGTAAGCAGCCAACCGAACATAAAAATATCAGCCTTCTACCAAGAAGAGGAATGAACAGCATACTTGGTCCGTTACACAGCTGGTTTTCTAGTTTTAATACTAGAAAAACATTTAAAACAAACATTAATCATCTGGCACTGGTGAGAAACCGTGCACATAAAGAAGCATATAGACCAGCACACAAGAAACAGAAGTGTTTGGCCTTCATTTGGAACTAGCTTATTAAATGCACCTACTGAATTTTATTGCAGTTCCTCTTACATCTTCCAGCAGAAGAGCTCCACAGCAGTCTCTTCCTGGATTTCCAGAGCCTAGAAAACACGCATCTCTCTTTTAGGATATTATATGCCAGGCAAGAGTCTGATCTCCAGTAGATCTGTGCCTTCTCGGAAGGCAGGCACTGTCAGAGGAAAGCAAATTAATTAGATTCAATTGCCCTCATCAGTGCAAACATCTGTGACAGAAGTGAGTGGCAGCATCTCTTGCAGAGTTAGTCACCTTCTCTAAATACAGACAACAGTAATGCTACCCAACTATAACTTGACTAAGGACCTTCATTTTTGCTGTACCTCACATCCTGCTACCATATTCTATAATAGTTGCTGGCAGCTCTTGGCTGCTGTGCAGGAAGGATTCCCTTTCCCACAGGGCAAAATAATCAGACATGCCATATGACTAGACTCACAAAAAGCACTGAATGGAGCTAATAATTAGGACACCCAATATGTGGATGTGGTACAGGGATACAAAATGATTTATGAGTAGCTGAGCACTTTTGAGTAAGTATACAGACAAGGTGATCCTAGGATAGCAGTTGCATAAGGAAGTTGGAGCTAGATACAAATGAGGAGCTGTGCTGTGTGGTGAGGGGGGGAAACATCAAAAGCTCTCTAGTTCAGTGAGCTGTGGAATTTTGTGTGTCCACAGAAACATCATTGTAAAAGCTTGTTTTGGAATACTTTCAAGTAAAACAAGACCTGGAAACTGGTTATCATTTCTGTAGTAAGAAAGATGAAGATTTCGAGTCAACATGGGAAAAAAATAGTAAGACAAGAGACTAAGAGATCACTGTGACTATTCAGAGAGAGTATGTAACATAAATGCTCTACATAAAATACATGGCAAATCATAGTACCTTAGTAAGGAATAATTCTTGCAAGTTAGTCACTTAATCTACCTCCTAAATGATAAGCATATTTAAAATACTTCCTATGATGCATTCTTAAAGTGAATTCCAAAGTTTTTAGACATTTTAGAAACATCCTCCAGAAGTTGAGACATGAAGTAGTAAAATGTGGCATTTTTCAGAGCTCCAGAGTCTAAACTCTAATGAGGTTTTTCCCCTAACAAATAAAAATATTTTGCAGGAATGCCCTCCAAGGGAAGCAAAATAATTGCACTTTGTCTTTGTAGTCATATTTTGAGTTTCAAGTTTGAATGAAGTCAGTGAGTGTATTATTTGTATCAGTGTTGACTTTTTTTTAATTAGCATAATGGTAAAGACATGGTCAACTTTAAAACAATTTCCGCCCAAATCAAGATAATCCTACACTTGAGAGCAAAAATTCTGCACATAGGACACCAAAGACTGTAGAAGATGTAATGCTGAATGTGTTCCACTAAATCCTTTGGCTGAAATACACAAATATAGCAGCACCAGTGTTTAAGGATAGAACGATACCTCTCTCTGCAATAAAGGTAGTTCCTTTTTATTCCTACGGAAAAAAAGAAATCACAAAACTGGGAAAAGCAGTTTTCCTTTCAACACAGAAATAAAAAATCAGAGTAGATGAACTATCAAATTCTTACCTAGACCACAGAGGCAGGACATAAAAAGTAAGTGTCTGTGTTTTATCCTCCTTCTCTTTACTTAAAAGGATTCTGGTTAGTTATCATAACAATAAGTGCTAGTCTCATTTCCTGGGGAAAAGGATGCCCTTTGTCCCGTGTGGGCAGCACTAACAGCTGCAATCTACCTATTCATTTCTGCAAATGACATCACTCTAAAAGGGTCGCTTCTCCCAATACAGAAAGCCATATGTGCAGATAGTTTGAAGCAATAGTCTACTCATCTCATAGCCAGATACACTTGTGACAAAAGTTTTAATTTGTATGAAAAAGAAAATAAAGGATTCGGGGGGGGGGGGGAGGGGGGGGGGGGGGGCGGGGGGGGGGGGGGGAAGTGTTTTTCTAATTTCATTGTGCATGCAGTATGCATTGGCATTTTTAAAGCTTCTTTGCTGTGGTTTCATGATTACTACTTGCCTGCATCATCATCTTGTATTTACTACCAAGTGAAAAGAGTTTACTTCATAAACCACAAAAGCCCCTTGATAGACCTTTCAGTGTAGCATTAATAAATTAATCCAATGCCCTGAGCATTGCCTTTGATAGTTTATCAACAGCACATTAACCATTTAGTCTCTGTATTTTTCTGCACAGTGTTGCTATCTTACAAACCATCAGTTCCTATTTGTATCACATCTATTTTGAATGAAAAAGAGAAGCACCACCTTCTTGCCACTATCTGGTGGTCATTAACCGTGGTCTCTTGGAGAAACTTGGATATGATTTTTGAGTCATCATAGACAGCTCGGGGGAAGATATTACAAATGTCTATAAATACCAGATGGGAGAGAGCAAAGAATACAGAGCTAGACTCTTCTCATTGAGGCTCTGTGACACTAATTTTGTGTGCATATCTGTCAAATCTGCATACTTTTTATATCATATATGGCCTGCTTTGGATATTTCTTTACTTTTTATGTCATATATGGCCTGCTTTGGATATTTCTTTAATAACAGAGAGCTGCATGGATCATTATTTAGCTAGGAAAGTTAAACTCATGAGTAGAAAACAGGAGAAACCATAGAAAAGGAAAATATGACGACAAATTTCTCTACCAAATAGCATCAATGTATGGTCATGGTTCCCACTCAGGAAACATAAAAAGTCAGAGAGGGAAAGAGGTCTCTAAATTTTACCAGAAAGGATAGGCCTCAACCAGAACACCTGATCTCTAAAATCAATGATCAAACGGTGCCCCTTCTTCTGGGTAATAATCTGTTCCAGGTCTGCCAGGCACAAAAGTGAAGTGCTGAAGTAGTGCTTCTGGTCTTGGAGGTGTCTCTAAACATTTTGTTCTTCAAATAGCAGCAGCTTTCCAGAAAATATTAGAAGCTCTTGTGTCATTTCACCTTATCTCCAATACATACTACTCAAAGGAAACTAATTCTTCATTATACCTCTCCCAAAGCTACAGGAGCATAGAGCAAATCTAAAACAAATTCCTGCTACCCATAAGCAATAGCAGTCTAGATGTTTCCTTCACGAATTTCCCATATCCAATCTGTGGCAGTGAACATAAGGTGTATTACAATCCCCCTCCTCAGAAGTCATGACATAATGTAAAACAAATGGAAAGAAATAAAAAGACAAAACCTTCACCCTCAGTATTATTTATGGCTGCCAAGTGNTGCATGCAGTATGCATTGGCATTTTTAAAGCTTCTTTGCTGTGGTTTCATGATTACTACTTGCCTGCATCATCATCTTGTATTTACTACCAAGTGAAAAGAGTTTACTTCATAAACCACAAAAGCCCCTTGATAGACCTTTCAGTGTAGCATTAATAAATTAATCCAATGCCCTGAGCATTGCCTTTGATAGTTTATCAACAGCACATTAACCATTTAGTCTCTGTATTTTTCTGCACAGTGTTGCTATCTTACAAACCATCAGTTCCTATTTGTATCACATCTATTTTGAATGAAAAAGAGAAGCACCACCTTCTTGCCACTATCTGGTGGTCATTAACCGTGGTCTCTTGGAGAAACTTGGATATGATTTTTGAGTCATCATAGACAGCTCGGGGGAAGATATTACAAATGTCTATAAATACCAGATGGGAGAGAGCAAAGAATACAGAGCTAGACTCTTCTCATTGAGGCTCTGTGACACTAATTTTGTGTGCATATCTGTCAAATCTGCATACTTTTTATATCATATATGGCCTGCTTTGGATATTTCTTTACTTTTTATGTCATATATGGCCTGCTTTGGATATTTCTTTAATAACAGAGAGCTGCATGGATCATTATTTAGCTAGGAAAGTTAAACTCATGAGTAGAAAACAGGAGAAACCATAGAAAAGGAAAATATGACGACAAATTTCTCTACCAAATAGCATCAATGTATGGTCATGGTTCCCACTCAGGAAACATAAAAAGTCAGAGAGGGAAAGAGGTCTCTAAATTTTACCAGAAAGGATAGGCCTCAACCAGAACACCTGATCTCTAAAATCAATGATCAAACGGTGCCCCTTCTTCTGGGTAATAATCTGTTCCAGGTCTGCCAGGCACAAAAGTGAAGTGCTGAAGTAGTGCTTCTGGTCTTGGAGGTGTCTCTAAACATTTTGTTCTTCAAATAGCAGCAGCTTTCCAGAAAATATTAGAAGCTCTTGTGTCATTTCACCTTATCTCCAATACATACTACTCAAAGGAAACTAATTCTTCATTATACCTCTCCCAAAGCTACAGGAGCATAGAGCAAATCTAAAACAAATTCCTGCTACCCATAAGCAATAGCAGTCTAGATGTTTCCTTCACGAATTTCCCATATCCAATCTGTGGCAGTGAACATAAGGTGTATTACAATCCCCCTCCTCAGAAGTCATGACATAATGTAAAACAAATGGAAAGAAATAAAAAGACAAAACCTTCACCCTCAGTATTATTTATGGCTGCCAAGTGAGTTCACCACGCAACTCGTTATGCAGTCACTTGACTCTAAGGAAAATAACTTACTGCCAGAAGAGTTTGTCTGAAAGTCTCTGACTCTTTTCTGAACTCCAGACGTCACAGTATGGATCTATTAATGTGCAAGAGATTCTTTAAAACTGAGCTTTTCTACTGACACTTAAGAAAGAGAAGGCTGTGTAGGATGAGAACAATGGGACTTTCATTTATATGATTTAATTAAACTCAGTGTATGCTCCCTATTAGAAGATGTGTGAGTAGTAGGGTTTTTTTTTACCCTCTGTTTATTATGTTATTAGAGGGACTACAATTAGTATTTCATTATTGTTAAGTGCAATCAGAGAAATTGTCTTACACCAATCAAATGCTGCTGAATTACTAGTTAAAAGCAGTGTTGCCTCTGATGTTTTGCAGCTGCTAGATATCTCTGCAAAAACTTTGCAGTATATGTGTGTGCCAGCCTGTACACATACAAAACAAAGGAAATTTGAGAACACCTTAAAAGCCAGACTGGTACAAGTTATCCATTATCAAGATAATACTAATGAGGCAAGAACACAAATTGGTTATGTCGTGGTAAACAGGAGAAATAGCCATCACCTTTCATTTTTCTCCTGTGTATCCCCTTTCAGATTTAGCTTCAGTTGCTGCATGATAGCTTGCACATAACCCATGAAAGCCCCACTGAGGTCTTCTCTGTTGATATACAAGTATGTGAGGACTCTGTAATGCAAGCACATCTTTATTCAACACAATTTTAAAAACAAAGGCGGAAACACAGGACTACACAATAAATTATCACCACTTGTCTTGTGAACATCTCATGAACAAAATCCAGGACAGCTGGGACCATATAACCCTCTCCCATGCATCATTTAGCCTTGTGAAGCTCCATAGTTCTGGGAACATCTGGGAAAATACTCAATGAGGGCCACTGCACAGGTAAAGCTTATTGCATTTTCCTATGTTTCCTGTATGTCCTGGTGCTGGTCTCCTTGTAGTGCAAGAGAGAAATGAGTCTTAATAACATTTTACCAAGTGTTATAAAACCCTGATGTGAATGGATTCCACTACTACTGGGGGAAGAACTGCCCCTTGTTACAATCATAGAATAACCAGGTTGGAAGAGACCTACCAGATCACTGAGTCCAATCATTCCTACCAAACACTAAAACACGCCCCTCAGCACCTCGTCCACCTGTCCCTTAAACACCTCCAGGGAAGGTGACTCAACCACCTCCCTAGGCAGCCTGTTCCAGTGCCCACTGACCCTTTCTGTGAAAAAATTTTTCCTAATGTCCAGCCTAAACCTCCCCTGGCTGTTAGAAAGACATTAACTGCAGAAGTGAACATTTGGATGATGAAACCTAGAGTATCGCAACATTTGCTATAGAAAGGGAAAATTACAACATTTTTTACAACCTGTAAGTACACCGCTGAAAGGAGAGAGAAAAAGAGATCTTCTAAAAGTACCCAATAGCTAACCAAATATTGTGCTGGGGTGTACATGCTGTAGTGAAAGCAGCAGATTTAAGGTACTGTCATTCCTAATTAAAGATCAATGTGCTGATACAGACTTTTTAAAAAGAATTCAGCTTGGGGTTGAGTCTTGTTACTGTCTTAAGGTCCACAAAAAAAGCCTTTAAGACAGAGAACTGTCAGCACATAAACAGGATGTGGGCTTTGTTCTTGACACAGTGTCCATCCCATTTCAACAGCTGAACATCTGTGAAGCACTTCAGACATGAATGTTACATTGTTCTACACCTACAATGAGAGGTGAAGGAAGAAAGAGGATCTGTGTTTTTTCCCTTTCCAAAATACCTTTTGTTTTATTATCGCTGTAAGCTTTGGTTGGCAACCCCAAAGCACATTTGTTTCCCTCTAATACTTGTGATTTTTTTCTCCTTGTTTCTCTCAGTTTGGTGTGGTTTCTTGCATAAGTGTGGCATTCCAAGTACTGAGTTATATTTAACACTCCTCATTTCATTGTTTGTATGTCAAGTCTAACAAAGCAAAACCACATTAAGCACAAACATATTTGCTATTTAAAGGTATTTTCAGTCAAGACACACAAGATAGAGACACAAGATTGTCATCTCAAGAATATAAGAATGTGTAATCCTTGCCAGACAGAACAATATTTTGATAGTCCTCAACTTGTCAGAATTACTGAAAATAAATGACCTTACCAATCCAAAAATGCTCTCAGATCTCCTTTTCTTCATCTTCAGATAAAGCTGGGCCCTTTCTGCCACTTTGTGCTTTCATGAACTAAGCTTAATTGGTTGGAAATGACCAGCCATAAAGATTGTGCTTAGTTGATATAATCTCACGTTCTGCACTGACTTACAATAAATGGTTACCCTTCCAGGTACACAGTGAGAACTCACAGTTTGACCCATCTTTCTCCCTGCTTGTTTTTTGCAAATAAGTTAAGTGGTAGCCAGAGGCAGAAGCGCCTCCATCGGAACTGATACATGGGGTAGCATGAAAGACAGACACATCAGAGATGTCCGTGCACTGTCTCTCAAGCCATTACATATTCCTGGCAGGTACAAGCAATATCAGATTCCCAGCATGACAAGGCTATTGCCATGATATCCCAAGGGAGCTATTTGGCCACAATTTTGTTGATCTGTTGAGAAAAGTCTTGATTCCTTGAATCACAGAGCAAAACACTAAACTTCTGAAACAGAGGTAAAAACAAGAATCTGCTAAAAGCGTCATAAAGAATGAGGAAAGAAAATACGAGGAAAACCTAAATGAGAAACAAATCCTCCTGCACAGTTATCAAAAGACAGAATTATGGGATACTCAGAAATTTTGGAGATGATATTGCAACCCCGAGGCAGGAAAATCACCTGAGAATCTACACCCACGGAAGTCTGGGCATCAGTGCACTCAGCTGCCAGTTTCAAGCTGGCAGTGATTAGTTACAGGTGTGGGAGCTGTCACAGAAAAGGGATTTGCTCAGTACTGAGCAACTAACTGAGCAATCAAAAACCAGGATTCATAACGTAACATGTCCTTCTTTGATCTTCACTCTAGGTCTTTGTATTGATCCTAACTGAAAAATGGTTGCACATCTAGTAGTTAGCAAACCACAGCACATTTAACCTAATGAAGTATGGGCCTGTGATGTGCTGCACATACAGCATGGATCTCAGCCCTGTGAGCAGCTGTGCTGCACAAATTCCTTGGAAGCAGGATAAGTCACCCAGCTATTTGCAAGAGAGGAGCCTGCAGGCAGCTTCTACTCCATACTAGCAATTACACTACTTGGGTGGCCTTGCCCTCTGAAAGTGGGGCAAGAATTTCTCATGATAACAGCTTTTAGGAATAGAGCTGTTTTCTTGTAAGGAAATTACATATTAGCTCAAAGGAACAAAAGGGAGAGGTTCTCTCCACAGACAGGGTCAGATCTGCTCTGTGCAGCTCCCCAGGGGAAAATCCATCAAGGCTCCATCTGATGCTGCACAAATGCAGAATGCCCAGTCTCTGAAGGGATGTAAGATTTACTTGCTTTGTGTATTCGTTTTCTTATTCTGCTTCATTAAAGCAGTTATTAAGTCATTTGTTGTTGGGCCTTTCTTACTGCAATTCAGAAAGAAACCTGCACCTCCTCTCCTCCCTCTCCCTCTCACTTCAACCTCCCCTAAAGTCCCCAACTCCATGTGAACTTGGAGACCCTTAGGCCCAACCAACAAATGATACTGGAACTTCCAGGTAGAAAGGGGTGATATTCACTATCCTAAATACCTCTTCAGAAATGGAATATTCTCCTCAGTCCTCCACTGCTGTTCCCACAAAACTTCCATGCCAATTCCTGGGTTTTGACATAACAGCTAAGACTGGAAAGAAACTGGAGACAAAATAAAACACAAATGCATGGAGTTAGATGAGAACCTATGTGATGGCAGCACCGGGGACAACAAGAAAATGGGTCCTCAGTATAAGAGAGATGGGTGCACAGTTATCAAGAAAAGGTTGCATCATCTCAAAAGAAAAATCTGTTTTGGGAAGTGAGGAAGGTATTGTGTAGAAACAGTACTAATTACACTGCTGTACTGAAGAATTCTTATCACTATACAGAAATTCCTTTCTGGACAATGTTAGTTTGCATGAGCACAGAGAATGAATACACGCCATAAAGTCTATCAATACAGTTTCAGAATTTAAGAATCTGATTTAACTCCTTAATGCATGACAAGCTCTCTTTATAATGCTATTGAGCCTCTGTATTTTTAGTTTGTCTTCATTTGAATGGTGGATACTAAAAAGACTGATTTTCTACGTACACTGGAATATGTTATGAAGTTAGGAATAATATGAAAACTACATCACCATAAGTTGCTCATAATGCATCAGCTTATTCTCAGTAGGACTATAGAACTGCTGAACTGGATCAAATCAATAGCCTACTCCAGTACAGCCCTCCAGCTATGATCAGACATTTGAGAGGAAGGAGCAAAAAGCTCCAAAGGGCACGATATATGAAGATCATCCCCCCAAATGAGTTTCCTCCTAGATCTATACATTATTTACAGTCTGGCTTATACTCTTGATCCATTACTATTGTTACATATACCATTAGTCTACAGTGGCTGGAGATGCAACACAGCACATCAAATAACAGCTGCCTCAGTGATACAGTTCTTTGGGTTAAAGCAGGACAACAGAGAGTTGACATCAATGAGTGCTACTGCCAGCTTCAGCCCAGCTCTTCTGCAAGCCAGGGCTCTAAGCATGACTCATTTAGCATTTCCCAATTTTACAGCAAGAATTATTCATCAGAGGCCAAACCACACAGTCTAAAACACTGCCATGCTAAGCATTGTTTTTCAATGTGACATCTGAACATCTCTTCCAAGATATTTCTTCTTTCAGTGTTCCATGACCAAGTGTTTCTCCACAGGAGTCTTTTCCATGCAGTAAGAAAAATATGAAAATTCAACAGGAACTTTTTATGGACATGACTTTCTTCTCCTTTCATATTTCTGATTTTTCTTGTACCAGTGTAAAATGAAATCCTGGCTTTAGTTCTGTTAGTCCTAGGTTGCTGACCTACACATGTTTTTTCTAGCCACACTTCTACCTCAGCTGAGCTCTTCCAGCAGGTAGGTCTGTTAAATTAGTTCCTTTTCTCCAAGTACAGAGCAACTATGTTGGCTGAGTTCCCCAGCTGTCAGTGATCATTCCTTTTCTGGGGTGGATTATCAGATTCCTGTTAAGCTGTTGTTCTCAACACAGTTTTGTAACAGCATTAGACAATGTATAATAGCTACCATTTTCCAGTTTAATGCATAAAATTTATGCATATTGCAAATGTTAATAAATTGAACAGGTTCAGTAGGATAAAAAAGGGAAATTAAATGGGATAGAAAATGACTGATTTTTTCTTTCATAATTTTTAACAGACACATAGCCAAGGCAGAGTAATTATTGTCTATTTATCTCACAATCCATGCTACACAAATGTGAACACTGATGAAATATCATTCATTCTAATCCTATTNGTTTTCTTGTAAGGAAATTACATATTAGCTCAAAGGAACAAAAGGGAGAGGTTCTCTCCACAGACAGGGTCAGATCTGTTCTGTGCAGCTCACCAGGGGAAAATCCATCAAGGCTCCATCTGATGCTGCACAAATGCAGAATGCCCAGTCTCTGAAGGGATGTAAGATTTACTTGCTTTGTGTATTCGTTTTCTTATTCTGCTTCATTAAAGCAGTTATTAAGTCATTTGTTGTTGGGCCTTTCTTACTGCAATTCAGAAAGAAACCTGCACCTCCTCTCCTCCCTCTCCCTCTCACTTCAACCTCCCCTAAAGTCCCCAACTCCATGTGAACTTGGAGACCCTTAGGCCCAACCAACAAATGATACTGGAACTTCCAGGTAGAAAGGGGTGATATTCACTATCCTAAATACCTCTTCAGAAATGGAATATTCTCCTCAGTCCTCCACTGCTGTTCCCACAAAACTTCCATGCCAATTCCTGGGTTTTGACATAACAGCTAAATGGTGTGACCAGCAGGTCCAGGGAGGTTATTCTCCCTCTGTACTCGGCACTGGTGAGACCGCTCCTTGAGTACTGTGTCCAGTTCTGGGCCCCTCACCACAAGAAGGATGTTGACACTCTGGAGAGTGTCCAGAGAAGAGCAACAAAACTGGTGAAGGGGCTCGAGAACAGNGCTATTGAGCCTCTGTATTTTTAGTTTGTCTTCATTTGAATGGTGGATACTAAAAAGACTGATTTTCTACGTACACTGGAATATGTTATGAAGTTAGGAATAATATGAAAACTACATCACCATAAGTTGCTCATAATGCATCAGCTTATTCTCAGTAGGACTATAGAACTGCTGAACTGGATCAAATCAATAGCCTACTCCAGTACAGCCCTCCAGCTATGATCAGACATTTGAGAGGAAGGAGCAAAAAGCTCCAAAGGGCACGATATATGAAGATCATCCCCCCAAATGAGTTTCCTCCTAGATCTATACATTATTTACAGTCTGGCTTATACTCTTGATCCATTACTATTGTTACATATACCATTAGTCTACAGTGGCTGGAGATGCAACACAGCACATCAAATAACAGCTGCCTCAGTGATACAGTTCTTTGGGTTAAAGCAGGACAACAGAGAGTTGACATCAATGAGTGCTACTGCCAGCTTCAGCCCAGCTCTTCTGCAAGCCAGGGCTCTAAGCATGACTCATTTAGCATTTCCCAATTTTACAGCAAGAATTATTCATCAGAGGCCAAACCACACAGTCTAAAACACTGCCATGCTAAGCATTGTTTTTCAATGTGACATCTGAACATCTCTTCCAAGATATTTCTTCTTTCAGTGTTCCATGACCAAGTGTTTCTCCACAGGAGTCTTTTCCATGCAGTAAGAAAAATATGAAAATTCAACAGGAACTTTTTATGGACATGACTTTCTTCTCCTTTCATATTTCTGATTTTTCTTGTACCAGTGTAAAATGAAATCCTGGCTTTAGTTCTGTTAGTCCTAGGTTGCTGACCTACACATGTTTTTTCTAGCCACACTTCTACCTCAGCTGAGCTCTTCCAGCAGGTAGGTCTGTTAAATTAGTTCCTTTTCTCCAAGTACAGAGCAACTATGTTGGCTGAGTTCCCCAGCTGTCAGTGATCATTCCTTTTCTGGGGTGGATTATCAGATTCCTGTTAAGCTGTTGTTCTCAACACAGTTTTGTAACAGCATTAGACAATGTATAATAGCTACCATTTTCCAGTTTAATGCATAAAATTTATGCATATTGCAAATGTTAATAAATTGAACAGGTTCAGTAGGATAAAAAAGGGAAATTAAATGGGATAGAAAATGACTGATTTTTTCTTTTATAATTTTTAACAGACACATAGCCAAGGCAGAGTAATTATTGTCTATTTATCTCACAATCCATGCTACACAAATGTGAACACTGATGAAATATCATTCATTCTAATCCTATTTTAATCCTAATCCTAAATCACACCATACTATGAACAATGAAGATTTGGATAAAAAATGATACTAATAACTTATATCCAAAATACCAAATAGAACAGGAATAACATTGCTAGAGCAAATTGTTCATTGTATGAACACAACCATTTACTTATTTTCAGGTGAAAGGTTTACCGTGACTGGAGTAAGGACAGTATTCAATCTGGAAAGTGGTACAAATTTATTCTGTTTCTAGATTAGCTTAAGATTTCTAGCATGTCTTTGGATAAATCATTTAAAGAACAGAGCTTTTTATACTGAAATAACTGAAATAACAAATGTAACACCCCTTTCCTCCTTCTTCCTATCCTGTCTCCCACTTATGCAGAGCCATGTTCATGTTTGGAACACTGCTTGGCATCCCTAAAGCTCAAGAGACCTGGAAAACCAAGAACTGATTTTGATGAACAAGTAATACAGATTTTAAAAAACTGCCAGGCTTCTTACTTTCAAGAAGTTATGTCAGGGCAGAATGAGCAGTGAGAGTAATAGGTTTTGATAAACTGTGTTGCAAGAAGAAATGCACACTAGTTAAGTAATGCACACTAGTTAAGTAATACACACTAGTTATTGTGTGCAAACACAATCTTAATAAATAGTCTTTAAAAATAGTCTTTAGGAATTAAATTACTTCAAATTACTGTACTGCACACTGTCCAGTCTTATTTTCTTTGTATAAAAACACAGGAAAGCTCCTTTGTTTACATAGCCTTTTCCAGACAGTGCCTGTGAATGACCTTGACTCTCCACCTGATGGAAAGAGGACGGAAAGGACACTCACATCCTAGAATAGTCCCTATCAACAGGTAAATTTCTGTATCTTCAGGCAGTTCACTCCCATTGCCATCAGCTTCCCTTCAGCTCTGCTGTAGTACAGTTTTGAGTCCCATAGGCAGTTCTTGCATCTTTAACTTAGATGTTCACTGGTTTATGTCAGGCTATCAAGGTGATAGTGAAAGTTCCCTCTCCTGTTTCACATACCATGAAAACATGTATACACCAAATCAACCATGAAGTAAAGTAACATTCCGTGCCTAACATATTCATGGTTGAATCTGCTACTCTTCTGTTCTCATCATTACCAAAGCTCAACAGAGTTAATTTCATGCTAATTTCAGACATTTAAAAAGCCATGTGGTAAAAAGCTAAATTATTTTCCTCTGAGACAGTCACTCAAGGAAACCAGCCAGATTTTGACCAAAACAATAGCATGGTTTGGATAAAAGGGGCAAAATTCTTCCATCTTTCGGATGAGGCTTTGTATATTATGTATTAATGATAAAGTGCTAGCTATTTTTATAAAACACAGTTTGTTGATAAAAGGAGTATTTTGTATCCACCTATGGTATGAATTTTACATTATATGAGAGAATAAATTTTGTGATATTATTGGGGCCCAAACAATTAATTTTGAAGGATTTTTCTAACAGAACTTTTAGAAAATTGTTATGTATTCTTCAATGTCAATATTCAGATCAGGGCATCTGCTTTCTTAGTACAAACATAGATACAAAATCCACTTCTTCGTACAGCTTCAAATGAATATTCTCCTAAAATAGTTCATAGGAACAATGCAAAGCAAATAAGAACTTCTTTTAAAAAAAACCCATTTTCTTTATACACCTAAAAAATGCACTAGAGGAATATTGCTTATTCTCTAATAAAAACTGCTTTTAGTATTAAGAAAGAAAAGAAATGAAAATATTTCCCATACAGTAAGTAATTTGCTCAAATAAAACCTAGATTATGAAGGCCTAACTAATGAGGACAATAATCATTTGCAATCTCTGCATTGCCTTCAAAGTTGTAGTGCTTTGTATGACAGCTGTATTTTAAAACCAGGGGTTCTTGCTGATTAAAGAACTATTACCACAAAAATGCACTTACTGTGTCAGCTTAGCCTGTAAAAGAAATCCACTCTAACAAATTATATTTGCCATTACAAGCAAAATAATGAGGTATGTTACAAATTATTCAATTAAAAGCACTGCAAATTTCAAATAACTTATCAAAGAAAATTCTGTTATTTGCCGGTTTTGTCAATGAAAGTTCAGTAACAGAAGCCAAATACAAATTTGTAAATTCCTATTTTTAGTACTTCTAAAGAGCATGTTATTATTAAATACTGTGGAGAACTAAGAAGTTTCTTGAAGTGTATGATTACCAGGTTCTTGCTGTTCATATACAAAGGTCCATTTCTTGGCACTCAAAACGGATTCCCACCCAAAAAACTCCTGCCAAAACAAATATGAAAATACAGTGGGTGATTTTTTCAATAGATTTTGTCTTTCATCTTGCCTTATTGTTAAATGTCAGGTGCCAGAGTTAGCTTTATGATACTTGATAATCCTGTATGAAACTATGTTTGGTATCCAGGAAATAACATTGGTGGATGGTGCAGCCTACAGACAAAGGAGCTGAAAATTATCAGCACAGCATTTCATAGAATCATAGAATCATAGAATCATAGAATAACTAGGTTGGAAGAGACCCATTGGATCATCGAGTCCAACCATTCCCATCAATCTCTAAACCATGTCCCTAAGCACCTCAACTACCCACTTTCCCACCAGGGAAAGTGAATCAACTACC
>WAAB01003970.1:2538-16570 GCA_013389865.1 Piaya cayana | reverse complement strand
TTCCACCCAGCTTAGTGTCATCTGCAAACTTACTAAGGGTGCACTCAATGCCTTCATCCAGGTCATTGATGAACATATTGAACAGGGCTGGACCCAGCACTGAGCCCTGGGTGACCCCACTTGTGACTGGCCTCCAGCTGGATTTAACTCCATTTACCACCACTCTCTGGGCCCGGCCAGCCAACCAGTTCTCCACCCAGGAGAGTGTGTGTCTGTCCAGGCCACCTCCAGGAAAGGTGAATCATGTCAATAGACCTTCAAGCCTGAATATTCGGGTATGTTTCAGGGGTACCCCACCTATTCCTCTGTCTAAGAAGACATTGTTTGTCTCAGGGTGTCTTCCAGAACTCTCAGATTGTGTTCTGTAAGCTTGGATTGAGCTGAGTTTCTGCTGTCTGTCTGCCTGCAACATCTCCCCAGGGCTTGCTCGGGGCAGACTCATGACTTCAACTGGCAGCAACTTGCTTCCCAGCAGCAATGTCAAAACTACTTGAGGTTCCATCACTCCTTGATGGCCCCTGTGCTAAGTGTTGCTGCTGTTACTATCTCATCAAGTTCCATACTGAATTCTTGATTTTTTCTTTGAGTATCTTATGTCTGAATTATCTTATTGTATTTTATTTGACTATGTTGTTGCTCCTGACCGTGCTATCAACAGCTACAGGGCAAGATCAGCTATTTTTTTCCCTTACTGATCTGCACTGTTAATGAGCAATTTATTTCCCCATCCAAAAATTATACTCCCACCCTGGGTTTTCTTCTTTGACATTTCTAGGCAAACTTCCTTTGTGTGTGACAAAGACATCATGGAAATCCAGAATGATTGAGTTTGCAAGGCGGCTCTGGAGGCTGCCTGGTCTCCTCAAGCAGGACTGTCCAGAGCTGTTTGTTGAGGATTGTGTCCAGGTGGTTTTTTGAATATCTCCAAGGATAGTGACTCTGGTCTTTGGCATATCCAAAATCCTTCTGAATACAATCAAATATGGACATAATTAGATCTATAGGACAGTGCTATTAAAATATTTTATACTGAAGAGTTCTGCTTGTCGTTCTCCTCAATTATTCTGGTATTATCATATCTCTTACAGGACTATGTATTTTTTCCTACTTAAGGATAATTCTAAGTCCCAAAGTGTTGATTTTAATGGAGATTAATTTACTGTATGTGCTGTTTTGGGCTGGAATATAGTTGGGTTCCTTCAGAGTCTCTAGGAAGGGGCTGAGTGCATTTGTGCTGAAAACACCAACTGGCAGCACAGGGAGGTGGATGAGGCACTGAGGGGCATGATTTAGTGATTAATAGGAATGGGTGGACTTGATGATCCGGTGGGTCTCTTCCAACCTGGTGATTCTATGATTCTATTCTATGATTCTATGATGCCTTCACCTGGCTGATGCAGTTCTGTATAAGCCAATGCTGCTCCTCAGGAGTCACATGTACATAGGGCCCTCTCTTTGCTTGTGCAGTGTTGCAGGGGTTTAATTCTGCTAAAGCTCTCAGGCCCCATGAAGGATTCCTCTGGAAAATGTCATCTCTTGATTTGCATGGAGACACAGAGATGGTCACACCAGTCCTGCCTGAGAGACTGGGAAAAGGTGTGGAGTGCAAGGTAAAAGGGTTCAGGATGAAAAGGTTTAGAGTGCAAGGTTCAGGATGTCATCAATCAAAATAAAAGTACTGGTGAACAGCTCCCCTTGAGTTACTTAATGGTGATGAAAATGCACCAAAAACCCTGGGTGGGGATTTGCCATGCAGACTTCATAGAATCATAGAATCACTGGGTTGGAAGAGACCCACTGGATCATCCAGTCCAACCATTCCTATCAATCACTAACCCATGTCCCTCAGCACCTCATCCACCCGTCCCTTAAACCCCTCCAGAGAAGGTGACTCAACCACCTCCCTGGGCAGCCGCTCTCAATGCCCAGTGACACTTTCTGTGAAAACTTTTTTCCTAATGTCCAGCTGGTGGAGCTTGAGACCATTCCCTCTCGTCCTGTCCCCTGTCCCTTGGGAGAAGAGCCCAGCTCCCTCCTCTCCACAACCTCCTTTCAGATAGTTGGAGAGAGCAATGAGGTCTCCCCTCAGCCTCCTCTTCTCACTTATCTTCTGCAGAGGGTGAGGGGCTTCTCTCCCAGTCTGCAGTGTCTGAGGGACTAACCTTACAGAGCTTAACTAAACAGGCCCTGCCATGCACTCTGTGGAGCCTGTCCTGAAGCCAGTTGTCACTCAGTCAATATGTGACAAACCTTATTTCCCCTCCAGGATGTGGTTAACTTGTTTTTCAGAACAAGAGGGAGTTAATCTTGCACGGTATAACTTACTCATAAATGCCGACCGCAGCATCCTGCCGGCTGCTTCTCAGAGGCAGCTGAGTTGGGGGATGCATGTGTTGGACTAATACCCAAGTTGCCCTGGAAACTATCACTCCATCGATCCACCGTGCATTATTTCCTGTTAGCCTCTTCCTAATATCAATGAGTGGAAAAAAGCAGCGTGCTTTTTTCTCTTCTGATACATGTTTTTCCCTTTCTCGCTCTCCTACCAAGCTGTCTCTTAACTGCTTTCTTCTTAAGACGTGTGTCTCTCTTTGCTATGATGCAAAAGGTCTTGCTGGGGTGTCTTCAAAGTTGTCAGAAAGATCCGACCTCACCTGAATCCCCTCAGGCTAGAATTCACAGCCCCGGTGAAGATTTTCAAGGTGCTAAAGGGAATCTCACCTTCCATGTGCAAAGTCTAGAAAAGACAAACTCAGCCAACGGGAAATCTAGGCAGGCAAAGTTGAATTTCTAATTTCAGGAAGGCAGCTGGAGTTCAGCAGTCTACGTCCCAAATTCAGGAGAAAAACCACAGAACAAAGCACAGAATTTCATCTTAGCAAAACTTTATTTTGGTCACTACTACAACAACCTAAAATTAAAGGGCCATACAGAAGAAATATAGAAATATATAAATGAATGCCTCTATGCCTGAATATTATCTGGTTGAACCGAATCACTTCAGCTGCGACACAGGTCTCCTCTACACCAGAAAATTATTTCGTTTAAAGCTATCTAAACAACATTAAAGCCCTAAGTGGAATCAGATGTGCCTAAATAGTCTCAGCAGTAATACATCATGCAATGTGCTTGTACAAGGAGGCTTAAAAGGGTCTTATATTGAGGATTGGATTTTTCAAAACTGTTGGAGCAGGTTGGATGTTTCTATGCAAAGTGGGGAAGAGTGGGGAGACTAATTTCCACTCAGCAGGAGGATAAGGAATTTACACTGTCCTCCATTCACAGAAAAAAAAAAGAAAGCAAAAGCAGTTACAGCTCTTAAAACTACATAAACCAGCTAGGCAGGATTCAAAAGGATAAAAAATCTGAAGGGCAAGGTGCAGTGTTGCATTCTGGTGGTTGTTGTCAGCAGATTTGATGCTGGCTGTTTGACCCTTCTGGCTGCTGTCTCGTGCTCTCTCCTGCTGCTCCTCAGTTTGCTGCTGCCTTGCTTTCCTGCTCTATGGAAAAGCAAAGCGTGGGTTAAACTACATTTAATTCAGTCCTACCACTGTTTGATAGCTGTCAAATCAAGACAGGTAGACTCATAGAAATTAGGCTGGACTCTTTTCTGTGCTTCTGGGGGTACTGTCATTTAAAAATCCTCCCTTTCTTCTCTTTCCTGCTTCACATGTTTGTGTTTTCATAGAATCAAGGAATGGTTTGGGTTGGAAAGGACCTCAAAGCTCATCCAGTTCCACCCCTGCCCATGGCAGGGGTACCTCCTGCTGGATCAGGTTTCTCAAAGCCTCCTCCAGCCTGGCCTTCTCCAGGCTTTGTGCTCTCCCACTTACTACAGTCGATGCAATCTCTTAGGCCCTTCTGGCAATACCTGAGTGAGTCTGGAAAAACAAGTTTGCTGCAAAGGAAACCTGGGCACCAGCCACTAAGAAATTGGCTTAGGGTACAGAAAGGGACTGTTCTTTCTGTAATTAGGGTTTGAGGGGGGAACAGGTCAGTTATTTAGGATTTTATTTTGGGAGGGTGTTTATCTGTTTGTTTTCTTAATCATGGTGGTTGGTTGTTTCCCCAGAAACCTACGGGATTTCTTTAAAGGAAACTGGAGCAGATGAACAGGTACCACTGCCTGTGGGGTGAGAGAAGTACAGAATGACAGGCAGTGACTCTTGGCTTGTGTTTACATAATTTCTACAGATGAAACTATGTGCTTCCTTACCTCAGAAAAGAAACAGCTTGATGCTCATGAGGGTATTAAAGGCGATGCTTTTTGCCAACAGGACCCTTAAACCCAACACAGCCATAGACAACATGTTTGTCTTCTCCACTTTGGTATCTGCTTGGTGACAGAGAAAAGATGGGAGAGATCATGGTCTAGAACTTGACATTGTGATAGTGTCAGAAAGAGGAAAAAACAGAGTCACAGAATGGTTTGGGTCAGAAGGTACCTTAAAGATTATCTCGTCCCTCCCTCCTGCCATGGGCAGGGACACCTCCCACTGCATCAGGAGCTCCAAGCCCCATCCAGCCTGGCCTTGAACACCTCCAGAGATGGGGCAGCCACCACCGCTCTGGGCAACCTGGTCCAGGGCCTCCCCACATTCACAGCAAAACATTTTTTTCCTAAGATCTCATCTCCATCTCCCCCTTTTCAGATTTTCAGAGGTAATGGTTTCAGACAAAGGAACAGGTGTTAAAGAAACACGACAACAACCGGGGAGGAGGATGTCTATCTGGATTGGATTTTGCTTCCTGTTGCTTGTCCGTTACTGAACTACCTGTGGTGAAAAAGCTGAAAAAGATGAATATGTTGTATTCTGATTCCTCTCTCCTTGAGCAAACACATTTCCGTGCATTTATCCCCAGCACAGCAATGTAACTTCCCAGCCTGTTTGGCTCACTGACCTGCTTCAGAGGTGTCAGTGGTGTTGCAGACTGTCTCTATTTCTGGTTCTTCAGCCTCCTTTTCTGTAGTGTAATAAAGGAAAGGCATTTATAATGCAAGTTTTAAGGAGGATTAACCACGTATGCCCCTTCCCACAGGCCCAGGTGGGCAGTGCAGTTTGAGGCTCAGATTACAGGTCCCTAATTCTAACATTAACGTCAGGAGGAAATTTCTTCATGCAATTGCAGGAATAGGAATTCCTGAGTTGTTTTGCTTTTGCTATCTGAGTGAGCTTCACAATGCCAAAACCAACCCTCCAAAATATTAAAATTGCTTTAGTTAAAAAAAAAAAAAGCCAAACACCAAAACCCACCCCGCAGCATCACATTTTCTCTGTGTTGGTTTTCAGAAGGTTGGGACAGGCTCTGCCTGAAGGGGGGGGGGGTGATTGCTGCTTGCGAGTGCGGTCAGTCATACGGAAATAAATAGAAGATTGTGTCTTTTTCTTCCCCACCATCCCAAAAAGCAACTTCAAGTTGTCAAAACAGTTAAGAGCATTTATCTGAGATGCTTTTAAACATCTTTCAGCTCTACCTGCTTAAGTACAGGGCGTCTTCCCCATTTCTACGGTTACCCAGGGCAATGCTTGCCAGCAGGAGGATCAGCAAGTGCTGTAAGACACCACCTCTAGAAATACCTCATAGCTCTACCACAAAATCATACCTGACTCGATTTTGCTGACTGCAACCGTGGCATCACTGAATTTGGCCGTGCAGGATACCTCTGCGCCCTTTGTCACGTTGACCACCTTGATGGCATCGTACGACCCGTCTGACGTCAGCGACGGTGCACTCGGTTCGTACACGACTGCGTCAGAGGACATCTGCAAGTTGATGTTCTTTGTATAGAATTTCCTCGCCAAACAAGCTGCTTTCTCGGTGTCGCTGTCTTCTTTTGGTTTCTCCGACTTCATCACCATTAAGTCTGGGGCAGAATCATTTTGATGGTCTGAAAAGCAAAGCCCGATACAATTTTATTGCAAAAATGCCTGGGTGCTGTCAACTAAAGTTCTTTTACACTCAAGTTGTGACAAATTCCTACCATTATCAATGCCTAACTGCCTTTTTTTGTCATTATTTCTGCTGCTGCTTCCAAAAGATCAGATCAAAGACAGAAAGGGTGTGTGAGAGTAGTTTTTTTAACAGGAACTTTAATTTCACAGTGTTCTAAGCTTCCTTTTCCCAACACTTGTGCTATGTGTGAAATCCTTATTTTATCAATAATGGGCCTTGAGATGAGAAGAGAACTTTTATGCTTGCTATTCCAAGATTCAAATTGTTCTGCTTTCTCAAGAATTTAATTTCTAAAGGCAGCACTTCTATCAAGGACTGTCTTGCACATTCATCAGGCATGAAGGAAAAACTGTTTTCCCTTTATTGCCCCTCCACTCCTCCAAATCTCCTTCTAAAATGGCTAAAAGCTCCAACCAGAGCAAGAGTGGCAGGGCAGAGGGAAGTTGTTTTGTTGCTTCCCTGTTGTGTAAGGTGTCTCCAATGAATTATGAGACTTGCAGAAACAAAGCACTGCATCTGCAGAGGGGACAAGGCTGATTTTTCCATAACAAATGCTCAGACACAAGAAGGGGTTTGGTCTGTAAGGTGGGAAAGCAGGAGAGAAGCAATCAGCAGTCTGTGAATTGCATATCTCCACTTCTCCAGGACTTTCTGATAAGGCCAAGAACTTACAAGCGAGGGAGGTTTTCCCCTCTAGATGCTCTACATAGTGTAAAACATTCCGATCCAGTCTGGAGACAGCAAAAAAGAGTCAACTGGTATGAAATCTTGTGCCTAATTCAAAAGGTATGACCAGTCTCATCCACGTGCTGGGCCATATTCTTGGTCCCACAGGTCCAGGGACAGTTAGAAATAGGATTCAGGATTTGTATAATGAACTGATTTGAAGGGAAGACCATCCCAAGGCCTGTGAACTTGATGAATATGGACAAATCTTCTTACAATGTCCCTTAGATTAGCATAATACCCACCAGGGGTGTCCTTCAGCTTTAAGATGCTGACAAACAGGGAAGCAAGAAAGAAGTGAAATTTGGAAAGCCCTTGAAAGATGTCGATGAATTTCTGCGGGATTTGGGGTCCTTGCTCTCTCACGCGTCTTTTAGCAGAGTTACTTGGATACTTTTAGATGCAATTTTTTTTTTCAGTTTTGAAAGAATTTAGGAGTTGAATTCCCCATTCCAAGCAACATACATAGAATCATAGAATCATCGGGTTGGAAGAGACCCATCATATCATCGAGTCAAACCATTCCTATCAAACACTAACGACCACTGCAAAAGCCTGAACGTCAACAACAGGGCTGCAACCTTCCCTGGGAATTTCTGATGAGACAGACAGGTAATGCAATAAAGCTGCTTCAACTTAAAGCTCTTTTAAGGAAATGGTTGGTCTCAAAAGAATTTAATAGCCAGCCAATAATTATGATATCAACTTTGCCTTTAAAATAATGTATCTTTGATCTCAGGTCATAGATGGAGAAACGAGGAGGGTTCCACATACCAATGTCAGGACAAGATTAGAAACATAAATTATAACAAAAGCATGAAACCAAAGAGAATCATCTCACCTGCTTCCTTGCCCAAAAGGGCTCAGCTTATGAAAAGCTCTCAGGCGTATAAAAAAAGATTTAGATGTCCCATTCAGCAGAAGCAGACTGGTGGGTCTCTTTGCTAATGAGACGTACATTAGGCTTCGGATTTTGCATGGTATCTGCAGTCTGATTGGGATCCCTCGGGTCTAACATTTTGTTCACTACACAGTATTTTTCAGTGTTTGGTCAGGGAGCACTGATTTCACTCTCTTTCCCCACCACTCACACTCCAACACTGGGGAATAGAGGTGAAAGTCAAGAAATCTTCTGCCTTAACTTCATGGGTTTTCTCCACTGATAAAACAGACACAACTCCATGCTTCTAAACACCTAGTGCAAATGGATCCCTGACAGGAATGCACCATCCACTGAATTAATTTGACTTACTGCATTTAACTCGATCTCTGAGCAATTCAGTAGCATTAAACTAGTACAGAAACGTTGCATAAGACTGAATTTCATGCTTTTGCACAACATCCTTCTTTCCTCTCAATGTTGTATTTCTAACTCTGACAGAACAGAAAGTCTCAGGAACTTAAATGTCAACCTCCAGGAATCATTATTTCCCTTTAAACTCCCCAAGCACGACTTTAAAACCTAACAGCTGGTATGAAAAGTTTAATATGCCCAAATAAATGGATAGAGGTTAGGTCCCAAATACATTCAGCAAGAGAGCACACAGGACTTGCCCTTATGGAGCCCAAATTCTTTGTTAACCCCCAAGAAATGGTATCAGTGTGGATTTTTATACTTAAACTGATAGTGTCTAAAAACATTAAACGTAGCCTAAAGTCTAATTAGTGACTTTAAAGCAGGGAGAAGTGGTTGCCTGAAATTTAGAAGAAGGAAAAGGGGTGAGGGGGAGGAGGGGAAGGGAAAATCCAAAAAATAGCAACTCAGAAAATGCCAATGCAGAAACAACACTTTAGCAACTCAGAATAACACAGAAATAACACTTACTTGGCTCCACGGTCAGTTCGGTCCCTTTCCCAAAAATCAGAGCAGCCGTAACCCACAGTTAAAAGGCGTAAATCAAAAAAGGCTCATTATGCTTTTCCTCCTGCATACATTTCCCCTCCAGGTGCTGTGCCATGGGTTTGCCAGAGCCTGTCAGTCCTGTGCATTCTCTGTTATCTCAGAAGATCTTTAATAACTTTTCACATTTTCTGATCTCATGTGTTTCCAAGCAGCCAGTGCACAACTCACTCGGTGAGATCTTTAGCAAAAACAACTATAAACCATGCAACTGGAGTTCATAAAGCAGAGCTATCTCTTTGTTAGACCCCAGAAGCTTCCACTGAGTCCTGTGATTTCGTATGACCTGAAAACACAGCCTCTCACTGCTTGCTTTGGGAGGGATTTTTGGTATTGCCATCTGGCAGTGGCATTTTATTAGCAAAAAAACCCCTGTGGTCCTCTTTCTCTCGAGTCTTATAAAGCCACAGGAAGAGTTATGTGTTTCATAACGTTATAAGACTTTGTGTTCTTACTGAAAATTCTATCTAGAATAAACCAGATAAAAACAAACCCTTATCNTGGGGTCCTTGCTCTCTCACGTCTTTTATAGCAGAGTTACTTGGAAACTTTTAGATGCAATTTTTTTTCAGTTTTGAAAGAATTTAGGAGTTGAATTCCCCATTCCAAGCAACATACATAGAATCATAGAATCATCGGGTTGGAAGAGACCCATCATATCATCGAGTCAAACCATTCCTATCAAACACTAACGACCACTGCAAAAGCCTGAACGTCAACAACAGGGCTGCAACCTTCCCTGGGAATTTCTGATGAGACAGACAGGTAATGCAATAAAGCTGCTTCAACTTAAAGCTCTTTTAAGGAAATGGTTGGTCTCAAAAGAATTTAATAGCCAGCCAATAATTATGATATCAACTTTGCCTTTAAAATAATGTATCTTTGATCTCAGGTCATAGATGGAGAAACAAGGAGGGTTCCACATACCAATGTCAGGACAAGATTAGAAACATAAATTATAACAAAAGCATGAAACCAAAGAGAACTCTCTCACCTGCTTCCTTGCCCAAAAGGGCNCATCCACTGAATTAATTTGACTTACTGCATTTAACTCGATCTCTGAGCAATTCAGTAGCATTAAACTAGTAGAGAAACGTTGCATAAGACTGAATTTCATGCTTTTGCACAACATCCTTCTTTCCTCTCAATGTTGTATTTCTAACTCTGACAGAACAGAAAGTCTCAGGAACTTAAATGTCAACCTCCAGGAATCATTATTTCCCTTTAAACTCCCCAAGCACGACTTTAAAACCTAACAGCTGGTATGAAAAGTTTAATATGCCCAAATAAATGGATAGAGGTTAGGTCCCAAATACATTCAGCAAGAGAGCACACAGGACTTGCCCTTATGGAGCCCAAATTCTTTGTTAACCCCCAAGAAATGGTATCAGTGTGGATTTTTATACTTAAACTGATAGTGTCTAAAAACATTAAACGTAGCCTAAAGTCTAATTAGTGACTTTAAAGCAGGGAGAAGTGGTTGCCTGAAATTTAGAAGAAGGAAAAGGGGTGAGGGGGAGGAGGGGAAGGGAAAATCCAAAAAATAGCAACTCAGAAAATGCCAATGCAGAAACAACACTTTAGCAACTCAGAATAACACAGAAATAACACTTACTTGGCTCCACGGTCAGTTCGGTCCCTTTCCCAAAAATCAGAGCAGCCGTAACCCACAGTTAAAAGGCGTAAATCAAAAAAGGCTCGTTATGCTTTTCCTCCTGCATACATTTCCCCTCCAGGTGCTGTGCCATGGGTTTGCCAGAGCCTCTCAGTCCTGTGCGTTCTCTGTTATCTCAGAAGATCTTTAATAACTTTTCACATTTTCTGATCTCCTGTGTTTCCAAGCAGCCAGTGCACTGGCAAGCTGCTTCTCTGCACAACTCACTGAGTGAGATCTTCAGCAAAAACAACTATAAACCATGCAACTGGAGTTCATAAAGCAGAGCTATCTCTTTGTTAGACCCCAGAAATGCAATTTGAGTCCTGTGATTTTGTATTACCTGAAAACACAGCACTGCATTCCTCTCACTGCTTGCTTTGGGAGGGATTTTTGGTATTGCACTCTGGCAGAGGCATTTTATTAGCAAAAAAACCCCTGCGGTCCTCTTTCTCTCGAGTCTTATAAAGCCACAGGAAGAGTTATGTGTTTCATAATGTTATAAGACTTTGTGTTCTTACTGAAAATTCTATCTAGAATAAACCAGATAAAAACAAACCCTTATCTGTCCTGAACCGAGTCCACAAGAGAATGTGTCTCAAATATCCTACAGTGACTGCTAACCCGTGTTTCTCCATGTCATTTTGCATGTGGGGATTATTAAAATGTCCAGGTAATAAGGTTCATCTGTTCTCAGCATCTTAAAATGCACGTTAGCATTTCCAAATTTGACAACAAAGAGGTGAAGTTGCTCAAATTACAAAAATTTTGGGTTCCACTTGTGAAGTATTTTAAGAGACAGCAAGTTGCTTAGTTGCCATATAATAATAATCATAATAATCCACATAGTCCTGAAGATTTTGTGCAGCTTTGAAATTTTCATTTTATCCTTAGCTGTGCTCCTCCACAGCTTTCCTAAGCAGATACAAGCTGAGGATTCGGCTTGAATCCCTACCTGGAGAGGCTGCGCTCCAGGGGTTATTACAGCAGAAAATTCTTACAGTGAACCCAAACAATTAAATTCCTTTCTCTTCCCCACCCCCTTAATTTTAATGTAATTTTTAGAAATAAAATAATGGTACTTACTTGGTTCAACTATGAGAGTGGTCCCGTTTCCAAATATCAGCTTATCTGCACCCACGATGCTCACATTGTTGACACTTACTCAAAGAAATAGCTCTCTCCTCGTGATATTGCAAAGTCTTGTAAAAATAGGAGATGAAAACCCAGGCATTTGCCTTAATTATCCATGAGTGCAACCCCATGAGCCACATTTTCTTCCAAAACTGAAAAGCAAAAACCAAGAATTGAATAGTACAGTGATTTTCAATAGCTTGATTGAGCACAGAATTTCCAAATTCTCCCTTTCTTGTCTCTTTTAGAAACCTTGTGACTTCTGTACTTCTGGGAGAAATAGAAAAAGTGTGTTGTCTTTGTCTCTTTAATCATTTCAGTCACCTACCCCCTTTCTTCCCCCAAATATCTTGCCTTTTTGCCATCTCTGGGTTTTTGTACAGCGCCCTATGGTGGTTTTACCATCGTGGTGCTCCAGTACGTAGTATCACAGTGATACAGCTCAGTAAAAAAACTGTTGCTTCCTTCTTTGGCACCACACTGTGTTTTGGATTCTACAGGCAGTCACCTGACTACTCAGGTGGTTTCTGACCCAAGATACCACATGAAGAAAGATCATACGGCTTTCAAAGAAGGGCTTAAAATAATACCAAAAGGGTCGAATTATAGGTGAAAACTTGCGGATCACGGCACCTCTGAAAAGTCTTCTGGAGTTAAGCTGGAAAGAAAGCAGGAAAAAAAGGTCAGGGTTATGTCAAAACATTTATTTTATGTGTTATGTCAAAACGTTTATGAAAGATCTTCTGGCTGCAGGAAGATATCGACTTTTTTCACCTCGAATTTGGTTTCATTGCTCAGGAGCATGAGGAATATGCCTCATTTGAGCTCTTATAGATGATGTCTGGGGGTGTTTTTGTGCCTGAAAAAGTCTTTATGCTGTTATAAATAAGAAAAGAAAGTAAACAAAATGATATTTCTTTATTGGGCAGAGGCACTGTGCCCATGGAAGCAACTACTAGAGTAAAGGAGATGTTTCAAACTGATCAAATCCTTCATGAGGATCAATTTCTCCATCACTAGCGCTATCTGGACCTTGACGGGGAGAGAGATGGACTCAATCCATGAGCCCACTCATCCTTTTTCTAACAAAATAGCGGTGGCCTGAGTCTGTGCCCATCAGGGTGGGAAATGGAGGTTCCCATGATCATAGAATCACAGAATCACAGAACAATCAGGTTGGAAGAGACCCACCAGATCATCAAGTCCAAACATTCCTATCAAACACTAAACCCATGCCCCTCAGCACCTCGCCCATGTGTCCCTTAAACCCCTCCAGGGAAGGTGAATCAACTCTCTCCCTGGGCAGCCTCTGCCACTGCCCAATGACCCTTTATGTGAAAATTTTTTTCCTAATGNGTGTCTGATCCAAGCCAAGATGCCATTGGCCTTCTTGGCCACCTGGGCCACTGCTGCCTCATGTTCAGTTGCTGTCGACCAACACCCCCAGGTCCTTCTCCTCCAGGCACTTTCCAGCAAGGCTTCTCCTAGTCTGGAGCTGCTCAGGGTTCTTGTGCCCCAAGTGCAGGACCCACCATTTGGCTTTTTTAAACCTCATCCCGTTGGTCTCAGCCCAGTGGTCCAGCCTGTTCAGATCCCTTTGGAGCTTCCCGACCTTCCAGCAGATCGACACTTCCACCCAGCTTAGTGGGTGAGGGTAGATCAACATGGGTGAAACCAACCTGGGTGGCTACTGCAGATCCTCTGATTGGGAAAAAGAAGTAGATGAGGTCTTGTTCAGACAATGGGAAGAAGCCTCACATTCACTGGCCCTGGTCCTCATTGGGAACATGAACCATACTGAATATCTGCTGGTGGGACAGCACAGCAGGAGACAAACAATCAAGCATTTAACTGGAGTGTCCTGATAAAAACTTCCTGACCCAAGTGACTGATGAGCTGGACCTCCTGCTTGCAAATAACGAAGAATTGGTGGTGGATGTGAAGGTGAGGAGCAACCTTGGGTGCAGTGATTGCAGCTCAGGATCCAGAGAACAGGGAGCAGTGCTAAAAGCTTGAACACAGCTGGGGGCTTCAGGAGAGCAGAATTTGGGCTCTTCAGGGATCTGCCCAGAATAACCCCAGGGGATATGATCCTGGACAGAGAAGGGGTCTAGGAATGCTTCTTCATTTTCAGAGATTAGCTCCTTCAAGCTCAAGAATGGTTCAGCTTGAGAAAACAATAGGTCGAGCAAAGGTGGCAGAAGGCCAGAATGATGAACAAGGGGCTCCTGAATAAACTCATAGATGGTAAATTCAAAGGAATTAAATGTGATTCCAAGTCCTTGTTCTGACACCTAGCAGCTGGGAGGTTACTAGTGGGAAGCATCCTTTCCAGTCTCCTGTTCTTATTCTTCATGCTCCTGGCCTCTGGTGGATAAAAATTTAGATCTTTGTTCTTACCAAATAAGTGTGAGCGAGTCTTACCTCCTCTGTTCTCTGACACAAAGACAAGAACATAATGCTGAGCTTAAATGGAAACATCTAAAAACACAACATAATGGCAAATGAAGGCCAATGGCATCCTGGCTTGTATCAGAAACAGCATGACCAGCAGGTCCAGGGAGGTTCTTCTCCCTCTGGACTCAGCACTGGTGAGACTGCACCTCAAATACTGTTTTCAGTTCTGGGCTCTTCACCACAAGAAGGATGTTGAGGCTCTGGAG
>WAAB01003969.1:410662-440040 GCA_013389865.1 Piaya cayana | reverse complement strand
TTTTCATTAAATTCTTTTAATTTTTAATATTATGCTTGATTTTTTTTGTAAGTCTGCTTATACAAATCAGCAAAAGTGGGTCTCAGAACAGCGTAAAGAGTTGAATGTGATGGTAGAAACCTTGGAAGCAAAGGGTTTATGATTATTATTATTACTGAGATGGTAGAATTCTCAGTTCTAGATGAGGTGAGGAGAGGGGCTAGCAGAACAGCCACCTTAAACTTCCAGATGGCAGACTTTGGGCTCTTCAGAAGTCTGGTTGATAATGTCCCATGGGAAATAGTCCTTAAGGGCAAGGGAGCCCAAGAGGGCTGAGTGCTCTTCAAGAAGGAAATCCAGGCATCTCACGAACCAGCTGTTCCCATGTGCTGGAAAATGATCTGACTGGTTGAAAAAACAGCTTGGTTCAGCAGGGAGATTTGGTTGAACATCAAAAAGAAGAGGAATGTCTATGAACTTTGGAAGAAGGGTCAAGCATCTTGGGTGGACTACAGGGAGGAAGTGAGACCATTCAGAGGAAAGATCAGGAAGGCTAAGGCCCAACTAGAGCTCAGGCTGGCCAGTTCAGTGAAAGATAATATAAAATCTTTTTATAAATACATCAGTAGTAAAAGGAGGACCAGTGAAAATATTCAGTGTTTATTGAAGATAAAGCATCTGCCACCATAAAAAATGCAACAAGCTTGTCTTCCATCCTAAGAGTAAAACTCTATGAGCTCCTCTATGAACAGCACTCATCTCATCACTGGCCATCTCATGGTAATATTTCAGAGCAAGAAGCACAAAATACAATGTCAAATACATGATACATAGCAGCAAAATTTGTTCTTCTAGTCTGGAAACTCATCTTCTGGAAGTAACAAAGGCAAAGCCTACATTGAAATACCAGATCACATGATGGACATGAGGATTTGCTGTGCAATGAAAATGACAATTGCAAGTAAACCGTTAGTATTTTTGTTATAGGTAGGGAAGCAGAGGGAAGCATGGTAAGAACTGGTCTAGAATATTCTGAAAATTCTGGTTTCTTCTATGTAATTGGGATATAAATCTCAACAAGAATGGGTTCAGAGAAAGGCTAAAACTATGACCATAATATCTGAATTTCCATCTCATGAGAAGAGACTAAAATAATTTGATTCAAAGAAGGGTTTTGAGAATCACCAGGAGTAAGAAGAAGTAGTTAAGCTGAAGGACAATGCTGCACCAAGAACAGTGGTCCCATAAACTGTCTATGACCTCAGGCTGGAAATAGGTAGATGTTCTGCCATAAGACAGTAAAATCCCTTTTATTAATAGTGAATAAACTCATTTTAGAATTATTCAGAGTACTTTTATAAAAGCAAGTACAGAATGTGATTGCAGTAGAAAAGGAAATAGGAAGTTATAAAGCAGGAGCATAAAGCAGGAGCTTCTGTTTAGTCTTGGACTCCTCTGCTGCTTAATGACTTCTCTATGCTATTTGTTCTCTGAAGTTAATGAAAATATCTCAACTGCTCAGCTGCCCTGTTTCAGGTATAACAGATGTAGCAAACCATATACAATTCCTTAGCTTAGTCCTTTTGTCTTTTCTTCAGCAGTGGACCCTAACTTTACATGGAAAACCACATCAAGTCTGACTTCAGTTTCAAGAATGGATGTATATTTATGAAGGGAGAGGATAGGTGAATGTTATTGTGTTCTCTAAGAGACACGTCTTTCCCGCAAAGACACAGTCTAGTAAAGGCTTACAGTTGTCTGCTTGTAAGGAAATGCTTTCTGCTCCTCTAGGGAATACACACCACCATGTGTTTCTCCAGAAACTAACACTAATTTTGCTTGAAACAAATGCACATAAGAAAGGGAAGCCCTGAGAGACCCACGATCTTACGGACCAGGAGGAATTTTATTCATCTTTTGTTCAGGTCTAGGCATTTAGGTTTGTTTTATTTAAATGTGGTGTCAAGGGAAAAAAATAATAAAAGATACAATACCTTGTTGACCTTTAAAGAAAACAATAGGTAATCTGAAAAATCACATGGGGTGAGCAAGAAAAAAAAAATCATATACATAATCACTACTCCTTTCTATGTGTTGGTCTTTGAGAATGGTCTAGTTCCACCCTTCATTGCACACAGTATTTGAGCTGTCACTGTACTGAATAGAAATTCTCAAGAAGGTGTCAAAACACCTTTCTTTTTGAAAAAACTGTTATGAAACCAAGAAGAAGGAATGATTTCTGTAGATGTAGAACAAGAAATTACTCCACAGTCAATTCACACAAAGCCTTGTTTCTGAAACAGTTTATACTGAAAGGCATGTAGTGTTACAGATAAAGGAATTCCTGTTCTCTACCACAACTTTCCTTGCTTAGTATTAATTTAAATAAATACGTGTACATGTGGTTGTATACATGCGCACACATAAAATAAACATTATAATATCTTAGAAAAGAGGTCATCCACTGACTGGAATAAACTGTGAGCCACATAGGCAAAATGGTTATATTCCATAACAAACACTGTGGACAAATGGAGGATATTTCGATATGGAAAAATACATTTGTCCACCAGGAAAACAACGTATCATACTGCTAACATAGCTCCATGACTGTACATTGTAAGTGGAAATGTGCTAAAAGCCCTGTCTTGGCTATTTCACTCTGTGGAGATTAGCTAGAAAGCTATTGCTCAGCTGGAACAGAAAGATCAAGCCCATAGTGTAGGATATAACTGCTTTCTCCTGCTCCCATGACACCGAGAATGATCAAAATCTCTTCATTTCCAAGAAATTAGGTTCACAGACTGTGCCTACTCTCTTTGTGCATAGATTTCTCTGTTTCAGTCGTCACCTAGAATGTGGCAGGACTGAACATCTGAAAGAAACATATTTTTCAGTTTATAAGAAAGTGTGTGTTGCTTTTACTCTCAGGAGTTTTTAATGTCACACATTTCTGGCTTGACTGGTCAGGATTATTTTATGTGCCAGTAGTTTTCAGGAAATACCAGGTCTGGTCCTACTGCAGCTCCCATTTGCACTGACAAATTCCTCATAGGATGTAACCCTAGCTCTGTGCAGTAAGAAGTAAAATAAACTACATCTGGACCAAGGAAGTGAGTGTGTTGTCAGTTTATTTGAAACTAACTTTTTACCCCCTGGCAGGAGCTTGTCAGGGTTTGAGGAGATATCTTCAGAATTGGCATCTAAAATGCAAAAGGGGAAGTAATTTATAAATATGTCAGTGTCATGATACTGGCCAGGTCCTGAAGTCTCGACTTCAGTTGCAAGAGTTTCCCCTGAATTAACAGACTAACTGGTAGTTGGGCTATTAGATGTGATTAACAGCTGTTTTATGCCTCATTTGGTGTACTGAGGGTCTGCTGTAGTGATGCAGGACAATAAATGAAATCTCTGGGACTGTGGAGAAAAACATCTCTTGTTTTTTTAAGGGAAGTTGAAACACGTTACATTTTGATCACTTAATTGAAATCCATTTTAAAAGAATTAAAATGTACCACCATTGAAAGTGGTCCTAAGTATGATAAATGCAATGACATGGTAATAAAACAGGAAACTGTGACTTTGTTGTTTTTCTGTTTTATAGTTTGGCATAGAAAGTGCTGATGAGCACATGAATGCACAAGAGAGACTGGGGAATCTTGGCTGAGTCTCCATTAACAAGGCTTTATTGAAATACAAAATGCCACAAAAGCACAAAGCTAGCTAAAATATCTCACAGCTAAATTGGAT
This sequence comes from Piaya cayana, assembly GCA_013389865.1. Taxonomy (NCBI): domain Eukaryota; kingdom Metazoa; phylum Chordata; class Aves; order Cuculiformes; family Coccyzidae; genus Piaya; species Piaya cayana. Next base: position 436,311 of record WAAB01003969.1, on the reverse strand, counting down.
CAATTAAGACAAAGATATGGCATTGGATGTTATCAACGCTGCTAACTCACAATGCTAAAGAATTAAGAGTTTCAGTTTGCTTGCACGGACTAGGGAACTTTTTTCCTATGTTAGTGGAGGTCAGTCAGCCAGACAATTGAAATTATTTGAACTCCTAGGACCCTAATGATGATTTCTTTTATTTTTGTCCTTTTCCAACATAAACTTACTCTTAAACATAGGTACAGCAGATTGGGCAGAGAAAGGGAGGAACGGGTGATGGCTAGCAGATGATCTTTATTCAAGAATTTATTTTTAAAAGCAGGTTTCTGTGTTTCTCCATTTCTTTGCTTTGAAGATGAGATGCCTATATCTGTTATCACTGTCTTACATTTTACAAAGCTATTACTTTGTAAAGAGTTTTCATTTCCTGTAATAGGCACTTAAACATTAAGCTTCCTCTAAGAACTATGTTTAACTCTCATGAAGATGAAATGATTCTTTCTTCCTTAAAAATACAGACATAATAAAAACGAAAGTTTTATTAAGGAAAAAGTATTTCCTTTCCCTTTTTTCGTGTAGTTTGATGTAGTGGGTCAGAAATGCTGTAAATCATATTTTCTGTTTGAATTTTTCTAGCATTTCTAAATGTAAACATAAGCGCCCATATCTGCAGTCCTCAATAGAAATACAATTACTGTAAATTCCATCATCTATCTTGTTTTGTTATCGAATCTAATCAAAAAACCCCCTCAATTCTTTCATAATTCCCATCATATATGTAATAAACAACTGCAGTTTCTTCATTCTCTTAACTAGTCCCTTGCTATTGTATTTCTTTATTTATTTTGTTGTTATTTCATTTCAGTAGAATGAGAAATCACCAGTGTAAAAGACTTAAATAATTGTGTCGTGGTCATCTTCCTTGTGTGGGAAAGAGTTTCTTGCAAAAGACAGTGGCTGTTCTGCGTGAAGACATAGCTAGAGTTCAGGCATATCATAAAGCGAATTTCTGTTTGATGCTGAGGACTTTCTGCATATCACACAGGACAGTACACAAATCAAACTACGAAGACAGTCTTAGTGGGAGAACATAGTAGCAGGAAGCCTCATCAGGGCTGTTATTTTCCCTTAGAACTTGGAAACAGGAGTTGATGAGTGTGCTTCACCCTGTGATCTGTCTATATCACAAAGTGTCTGTGGCTCATTGTAGTTCAGCCTGGGAGATTGTGAACTTCCCTTTTCCTGTGTGTTTGCTTGTGTGGGGTTTTTGTTTGTTTTTATTTATTTATTTGTTTTTTAATCACAGTATTTGTAATTCCTCTTCTTTGTGCTTCTGCAGCGTGCCTGCTGGAAAACCTCTGAGATAACACTGTCTACAGAAAACACATCTGGATTTCCTTTTGCCAAGCTAAATAGCCTTCCTGGGAGCTGGCCTGAGGTGCATTACAGAGCAGCTCATCTTCCTTTCACAGCCCAGAGAGCAACACATTGCATAATACTTTGGGGATGGAATTTGTTGCCATCACGTGTAGATTTGTTGACCCCATATGACATACAATTAAACACAGTTATGATAGAATGAAAAAGCTGTAGACTCACTGGAGTAGCCCTATGAAAGTGTAGCGAAAGAACCAGTGACTTACTCAGGGATCTTAGGGGCATGACTTGAAGCATGGTGTCACAAAAGCAACTCCAGCAAATATTCACAGATGAGGTCTTTCTTGCTCCCATTTGTGCTGTTTTCTGCACTGAGACTGTACAGATCATTGTCCTGGCTGACTTCAGGACTTGACAGTGCCTGCTGAAGACATTAACATGGGGTTTATTTTATGTCTGATACAGCTAACATCTTTGTGGGTACAACATTGTTGATGATAAGAGTTGTTAAAAAAGAAAATCACTCAACTGGAGAATTATCTTGTTACAGACTGGACTTGTTCATTCAGTGAATGTAAATAATATGGCCTACTGCTTGTGAGAGTTAAAAATTTGCTTAATTCACACCAAATAGTGTTTCATTCTAATATGATAATGTAAAAAAAATTTAGATTTTGAAACAGACAAGAAAGGGCTGATGCTACAATCTTCTTTCAGGTAATTTGTTCCACTTCTCTATCACACTATCATATTTGAAATTCTTATGAATTTTAGAAAACATCTTGATATTAGTCTTTCTATGTGCATGTACAGGTATATTTAATTACTCCTGGAAACTTCTGCCTGAAGTTGAAGACACTTATTTCTTCCTCTAAGAAAAGAAGCATGGTCACAAAATTGCTCTAGAAACATACTAATGTTTTTAAGAAATTATAATCTTTATTGTAATAATAATCCAGTGGTTTATGTGAAAGTTCCTAACCTGTTTCATTGCAAAACCAGCCAATTAACATCTTGGTTTCCCAAGAGATCTTTTCATTACGTTTCAAATCGTGTGAGGTTTTTCTTTTCTTGAGAAAACTCTATAGGTTGACATTACATAAACACTCAAACTTTCTTACTCAAATACCTAGACTTAAGAGCTCCTCAAAAAAAAAACCACAAAAAACAAACCAGTAAATAAAACCCTCCAAGTTGTTACAGCTTTTTTAAAGAATACAAATTATGCATAACCTTTGTCGATTTCATATTTTAATCAAATCAAATTTTCATGATAGTATAGCAAAGGCCAGACTGTAAACCGATCAAAGTCTCTTTGCCTACAAGTACTTTGGAGCAAAGCCAGACTGTTTAGACATGTAACAGTTTTCTAACTTAAGTGGTTGCATATAGCCTTCAAACTTCAATGAATTTCCATAAGCTTTTAGATATAAATAATTTAGGTAGATATGTGCTTTCAGCACTGAACGTCACTCTATGTATTTTAGTGTTCTTCACATTGTTTCCTTCAAAAGGAAAGTTAGGTTGAAGGCAAGAAGACAACTGTCTTTGTAATGAAAATGTTAAATGCATGCCTTCAGAATACAGTATGTCTTGTTGCATAGTGAAAAATATATCCCTTATCTTGATGTAGAAGGTTATATCCTGCCAGGAAAATGAAAACATGAATATTTGCCTCAACTATCATTAAATTAATGCCTGTAAAACTTCGGTAAACTTGAAATATACCCTGAAAACTGAAAAGAAGACACAAATGAAAAGTAGTTCTTTGAAGTACTGATGTCTTTAAAGGCATAAGGAAGACTTGTACTTGACAATCTTAACACATACGTTCAGTTAGACATAAGGCATTTTTAAAGAGGGTATGATAGAGTCTTTGCAGAAATCACCATTATTAGAGAATTCAATGTTAGTGTTTGGAAACAAAGAAAGAAGTAGGATGAGAAGGTGTGACCCTTCTAGTATTGCTCCTCTGTAGTGCAAACTGGGACTCAAAAACTAATTTCCAATCTTATTGTAGGTAGTGTGGAGTACTCTGATGCACTATGAAAATTAAAATTTGTAGCAAGCAGAGCAAGTTGACACTCCAAGAGCTAAAGATTTCCCTGACAGGCAAATTTGAGGCAAAATTGGTGCCATGCTTTGTTAATTAACTAAACTTGTCTTCCTATCCTTGCTGTAACTATCCTGTTAAAATCCTGTCACAGTGCACCTGCTGGGTTGCAGCTCTAGTGAGCTGGTCTGAGAAGGGTAGTCAAGAATTTTGTATTGTTTTGGTGATTGTGGACTCTTGAGTAGCTGCACTAGTTTATGCCATTGCCCTTGGAGAATACTGCAATAAAGAGAAATAGAAATGGTTTTGTTCCTCTGTCCTTTGGGCTTTCAGAAGCTTAATGCAAACCATGTGCAAGAATTATTTTATGTTGACAAAGACATAGAAGTAACAATCTCTGTGAATAGTTGGGAAGGTATTATAACACAGTGAAATACGTTAATAATATAGTAAGAAAGACACAATTTATTTACATGTTATTCTTTCTACTGTTAGAGGAGCTGTTTCTAGGGACAAATGTTACACAGAACAACTTGGATTTCTTTAAATTAGTATATACATACTAATATAGAATACTGATCAGGAATGTAATTTTTAATGTCACTTTTTGCCTGTGTATGTAAGGTTTTAAGGAGATCAGAAGATGAATTTATGCTTTGTTCTTACATAGGTCTGAAGTCATCAGGAAGCAAGTTATATATTAAGAAATTTTTGTTCCCACAGAAACAAAAAATAATATATTCATTGATTGTGTCCAGCTCTGGTCACTTCAGCTGAGCAAATACGTGCAATAGTTTCAGAAAGAAAGGAACCAAATATTCAAGGCAGGAATTAAAAATCACATCACAACACTTAAAAGACTTGGATAATTTTGATTATAGGGTGAATAAAAAGAGACAACAGGAAGTCATATGACTGCTCTGAATAGCTTCCATGTCAATTGTGACGTGGGCTAGATACCTTTGTCAAATAATACTAGCATTTTTAGTAGTTTATTTTGAAAGGGATAAAAAATAGTTTTATTTTGGAGAATAAACTAGTCTATTTCTGAAAAGAGTTAAGAACAAAACTACCTTGGAAACATTGTTATATTCTATCAGATTCAACCTCATCAATCTTTTGTTTTCCCCAAATAAGGAAAAAGATATTTTACGGATTATAAGATATTCCTTTTAACAGATGGACCATAGATCAATGCTGAATTGCTGATTTAGGCTCTTAACAGCTTCCATTATAACTGAGTGCACTGAAATTCTTAATATTTAGCCATATGAGAGGCAAGGAACTACATTGTACAAATATGAAACTAAGGTTTTTAATAAATACTTAAGTGATATGTCCAAGGTCATGAAAAAACTCTGATAGACTGGGGACTCAGCATTAAACTCCTTCAGCTCACCAGTTTGTTTATTTATTCAGTGAACTACTTGAAGATGGCATCAGAGAGGTTGTTGGAAGCATCCAGTTTTTGTTATCAGAAATTCAGAGGTGGCCACAACACTCAACACTAGACCTTGTCCTGGACGTTTATGAATCTCTAGAAGGGTTTGTCAACTCTCCACAAGGGAATACTGAGACTCAGCAGGAAGCACTTGAGCTCAGGCAGTGGAATCACCCCACAGAGATTCCTGCAGAATGCCAGTGTCTGATAGTCCTCTGCTTAAGACCAATGAACCTCCCATAGGGAGCCACTGTTCACTGCAGTTTTTCTTATAAGCTCTGCCTGAGGAGCCAAATATGTAAAGCTCCTTTTTATCTTGTATCTCTGCACATACGACCTACAAAAATGTTCATGCATGCACAGTGGAGAGGACAATGATTATGACTATAGATGATAAATTTTGTGAAAATACAAGGAATTCTTTGGAAACATGTGTTATAAATACAAATAAATTATTTTAAAGAGCACTAGTCTTTCATACAAGAAAAAAAAAAGCAAGGCAACAGATAACTGTTATGAGGATTGGTGCATATAGAAATTGAGGAAGCAGTTTTCAAAATGCAGTTATAAGTTGGATAGAGAAAACAGAGTGAAGTTGGGTCTTTAAAGAGACAAAACAAGTTTTGAAGTAGAAAAAGAAGGCTGATAACTCTTCTGAAGAATTACCTAATGTTAATTTAAGTGGTCTTTCTTGACTTACAATGATGTTTGTCTCTAAAGACAGTTTTGTACTCAGTATGCCCAGAATCAAGAACTTAGGAATACTTTTATTTTCCTTTGTAATTAATTTAGAGAAGTAGTGTGTTCTGTTTTTAGTAAGGACTGGGAAAATAAGATGAAAGTGACCTTTGGAGAAACTTCTTTTTGTAGTCTTTGTGTCGGTCTTCAAAAGTATCTCTCTTTGGAATAGGTATTTAAGGATTCTGTTTTTCAGTTAATTGAATTCAATACAATCTTTTCAAAAGTTCTGTGTTCTGAAGTATTTCAGAGAGTTTTGTCTATTGAGTCTAAATGTCTATGCAGTGTGCAGAAGTGTTGTAGCCACATAGGCAAGTAATATTGATAGAAGATGAAAATGAAGTAGAGGTAAGAAATCTGTGCAGAAAAACACCCAAATCCTAAGAACAGAGAAGGCAAATGCAACCATATTACAGGTATAGTTCAGAGAGTGTCCTGTGATTCTTGCTAGCAAGTGTATATGTGTTGTGGTTCTATTTTTGCATTTTTTGTATTCTTTGTGGTTATTTTACTATCTCTGTGCAGGCAACTTTTATTCAAGAAAAAGATAGGATATGCCAGCAGAGCAAGAGCACTAATGAGTCCTCACAATTTTAAAGCCTTGTCATACTGCACACCACAAGGATGCAAAGGATAGGATCCATTCACACTACAGAGTGAATTTAGCTGCTACAGAGGAAATTTAGCTATAGCTTAAATGTGTTGTGCAAATTTCATGTGCTGTTATTCACTAGAGCAATTGCATACCTAATGATTGTGGAAGAAAACTTATTCTACTAATAGAAGAAAGCAGTGAGATGGAGGAAAGTACTTAATCACAAGCAAGGAACATCCGATTAAATTCCACTAAAGGTAAAGGGAATTACATGATGAAGTGCTTTTCTGTTTCAGAGAGAAATTTTAAGCACATGTTTACGTAGCTCCTAGATTCAGCAGGCAACTGCTTTGCTTGTAAATACAAGGCGCACAGTCTTTCTGAACTAGACCAGAGGCAATTTGCTTTATTTTATTTAAGTGCAGACTTTGGAACCTGGCAAGTTGTCAATAAAGCCTTTGAGCAAAGTTTAAGAGTCCCTACATGATAAGAACTTTGAATAGAATAAAAACATGGACAGAACAGAATTTAAGACTTAAATATTTGAAGTAGAGAATAAACAGCCAAAAAATTGCCTCTGTGACAAGTCAGAGACAAATGTATTTTTCTTTAGCACCTCTTTACTTTTCACAGCTAGAGGCAGAGAAACATGAAGACTGTGAATAAATGTGATAGAGAAAATATTTTAATATGTTGAAAGAAAACAAACCTGCTCCAGTTCCATAATTACTGCAGTGTAAATTCACTAGATCAGGTCATATTTGGTTTTTTTATTAAGGGTGGTGGCCAAGCTTTAGGCTTTTCAAGATTGTTCTGTTCTCTCCATTGCATCCAAGTATCTCCAAAAGAATTTTTGCAATCTGAAGTAGTAGATTTCTATCTTTTTCTTTTAACTCTGCTTCCTGTAAAATTCATGTCAACAGTTACTCATGAAAAAAAGTTTTTAAAGCCTATGAGAATTCCAGACATAGTAAAGAAGGCATTCAAATTACTTTGTGTAGTAGTGTTTATATTATCTTTCAAAACACATAAAAATTATAATGGTATAGGCCTTACTTCTCGTTTTCTTTCCTTAAGCATATTCTCTTATCTTGTGCATACTCCAGATATGAATTTTTAAGACTGGTAATGAGTTAACTTGAGCTCAGTTAGAGATGAACACCACAGTTGCTGCTTGCATGAGAACAGCCCTGTGGCATAACCCTGCCCTTTACTTTTCACACTCATTAGAAGTGGTTTCAAAGCAGACACAAGGAATAAGGAATTTGTGTGTCAGAGACTTTAAATCCAAGAAAACATCTTTCAGATCCATTGCTGAAGCAGGGCAGATTTTCAGTGCTCCTGATAGTGGAGCTTTTGCAGTGTTGTTGGTTCAATTGCTGTACTGAAAAATGGGATATTTTGTTCATTTGCCTTCAAAAAAAGAGAAAAAAAAGTAAGANCTTTTCACACTCATTAGAAGTGGTTTCAAAGCAGACACAAGGAATAAGGAATTTGTGTGTCAGAGACTTTAAATCCAAGAAAACATCTTTCAGATCCATTGCTGAAGCAGGGCAGATTTTCAGTGCTCCTGATAGTGGAGCTTTTGCAGTGTTGTTGGTTCAACTGCTGTGCTGAAAAATGGGATATTTTGTTCTTTTGTCTTCAAAAAAAGTGAAAAAAAAGTAAGAAGAGGAAGAAATTAAAATATGCTTTTCTTGTTTTGCAGTAGAGTATGCAGCCCCCTGTATCATATGTACTGAGTGTCTCCTTTAACAGTTCTTCACAATTAAGCCTTTTAGTTCTTCAACCAATCAATATATTCTTGATTAGATGTGGATGAAAGGACAGTAAATCAGTCTTTAAATTTACACCTGCAAAAGTGAGAATGCTTCTTTCTTTTATCACACATGCTGTCTATGCCAAATATGAAATACCTATATTCATTTCAAATGCATAAAAGTTACTGTAGATGTGGTCAGAGTTGGTAGCAACCTACATCAGATTTTGTCTTTTAGAGCTGTAAAACTGTTTTGTCATTGCACTAAGGTGATTAGAATCGTACAGAAGCTCTTAGGTAAGCAAACTAATCATTTATCATCAGAGATACTGCACAATGTAATGACTTACATAACCTTACAGAGAGCAGCATTATAAATAACTAGGGATTTGACTTGGGTATTTTTAAGTCTCGAGTGTGGGGACTAGAAAGGTGTTCTATTTCCCAAATGTTCAAAGCTCTAAGAATCAGAAATCTTACCATTTCTGTAAAATGCACTTGTCAGAATATTTCTTTTAAATGCACAAATATATTTCGTTTTAAATAGTTCTGTTTTCCTTGTATATTTTCTGAGGTGTTTTTATGGAATGATCATGTCCCACTTTCTCTGTCCTTTGGTAGATTACATGCAAAAATATTAAACAAAATGTGAAATAAATCTTTACTGATAGCTCAGGTCTGACATTTCTCCTCCAGTTCCAGTAGAGTTACATATTACAGTTCTTTTCCTTAACACTTTCTTGTCTGCTTTTTAATTCATCACTTGCATCTCCTTCAATTGGACAAGTATTTCATAAATTCTCACTAGAATGAAAGTGCCAAAAGCTCAGCAATGGAGGAATTGCTAAATTTTTGTTGTCTAAAAATCTCATTAAATTTCCAAGTCAGTTAAGCCAATTTATATTGTGTAAGCCATATTATATTTATGCCCATTTCACTTTTAAATCTGAGCTTGTATTGTTTCCTTAAAATTTTGTTCCAAATTTTCATTCTTTAGACATTTTATTACCAGGTGTTATAATTCCTCAATCACCTTTCTCCTTTTTTTTCTTAGACTTAACATTTGCTGTGCTGTGTCTTTCAGGTTTCTGTCAAGCTGTTTGATTTTTCCTTTCCTTTCTAGCACGGTCATTTTAACACCTCTGTTCTTACGCATCTTGCCTTCATGTCTTCAAACCATTCATAATGAAACTAAGAGTATTCATTTGATTTTGGAGTCTTGCTTAGATTAACATGCTGATTCTTTGCTTAGGAGCTCCACTTTTATTGTCTATTTTTGTTTCTTTAACTATTTCTTTAATTTTTTGTAAGGACTCAGCTCTCAACTTGACATCTGGCAGTGCTTACTTTAGCCCCACATTCCTTGATAGCTAAGATATATCTTGCTAATTGGTGCTTTTCCTCTTCATAAACCTGAAACTTGTTCCTGATGTTTTACTGGAGTGATTAGGCTGGATGTCCTTTCCTCCTCCTTTGCTTTTCTCCTTCCTTGACATACAGATTCTTGATAGTCTTAGGTGTACAAGTCACGAAGATTCCAACTTTCCATCATTCAAATTTCTGCAATTTTTGGCACAGTGCAATGCATCAATTAGTTTTCATAGTTTAAAAAAATTCACCCTTTCAGAATGCCAAACCTAGTACTGTTGATCTTCTTTTGTAATTTAAATTGAGTAAAGTCATAATGACTCAATTAAAAATGTTTGCTGAAATTTTTGGAGTCTCCTCAGTATTTATGAAATTAAAAGAAAATTACCTTTTATTTTAGTGAGAATTTAGAGAAAACTGAAGGCTTTTTATTTCAGCCAATGTCTGACGTTATCTGATGTTAAATAAAATTCCAACAAGCGGGCTGTGTGTTGTTCAAACTTCAAAATAATCCAAAGCAGAAGAGCAATTGTAGGGCATACTACAGAGAAAGGCAGATAATCAATGACAACAAGCAAATGTCTAATGTTTATTAACGATACATATTCAAGGAAGTAGCTTCACCCTCTTTAGCAATCAACTCCACTGTTCAATTTGCCAAATGTTCTGTAATAAAAATCTTTTAAACCTTCATTTACTTATATCTAGATATCTACAATCCACTTGTAAAGACTCTTTTTTTGCTTCCTTCATAATTTTGTGCATAGTCCTTTTTTTCCAGACAAATGACATATCTTCTTCTATCTTTGTCCACCTCTGCAGATGCCTTGAAAGGAAAAGATTTTTAAAATTACTTCCTATTTTATTAAAAGTCAGCACCTCTTGAAGTCAGTTTATTTTGTAAACTTTGAGTTCTTTCATATCACAACAGAGCCAATTGTATTCCTGTTGTGTTTTGGTTTTTTCAAATCCAGCTAAAAACTTAGTTACATTTCCCTGGTTGGCAGTCTCCCAGAATAATAGTAATGTTCAGAAATTGATTGAATAGCTTTGTCATTCTGGAAAGCAAATTAAATCAGAAATGCACCTTTCTAACTGTTGCTCCCTTCATTTCCTTAATCTGCAACCAGTGCACAGGAAACAGTTCCCAGTCCAATTACCAGGAACTCTAAGATCTTTTAAAAAGTGCACAAGGAACTCAAGGTCCCTTCCTAGGAACACACAACATGTGGCACTGTGGAATGGCTCAAGCCAAAACTAACATCTCTGCAAGAAGTTTAATGCATGAAAGAACAAGTAGAATGAGAGTGAAAATTTAACATTCTGTTTTCAGTGTTTTTATTAGAAAATTACCAAGTTGCCTGGAAGTCATTCATGCATCTCTATTTCATGAATTTAAGAACAGTAGGAAACATGGTATAAACCTCTTGAAATTAATTACAGGGTCATACTATCACATAAATAACAATTATTTAATTATTGTAAACTGCTGACCTGTAGGTCATAATTAGCAGTTATCCTGCTTTGCTATGTTCTAGTTGCTGACTGTGGGGCAAGGCCCACTATGTACTGATAGATCCTTCCTACAAAGGAAAAGTATGGGAGACAAGTCTTCAGATGCTCAGACTGCTTATCTTTGCAACACCCTGAGTCCGTCCAGTGTCCAAATGGGCTAACCACTTTCATAACCATGGTGTTATGTATGCCCTCCTAGCCTCATGTTAGCAAGCAGGTTGCACATTAGATTCCTAGTAGATTTTATAAGAAAGACTCAAATACAGCAATTCTGGTTTGCACATCTCAGGAGATGTTCTTTCTATATTTAGCCAAAGTACTTTTCTCATCCATGTCAATCAGACATAAAAGGAAAGATCCTAAACAGTGAGGAAGAGTATAAAACCCCCACGTGGCAAGTCCTTGACGATGTCTCCACAGAACTATTCTGCATAGAATCATAGAATCACAGAATCACTAGGTTGGAAAGGACTCATTGGATCAAGTCCAACCATTCTCATCAATCACTAAACCATGCCCCTCAGCACTTCATCCACCCATCTTTTAAAAAGCTCCAGGGAAGGTGACTCAACCACCTCCCTAGGAAGCCTGTTCCAGTGCCCAATGACCNAGTATTCAAGGAGCCATCTCACCAGTACGGAATTTGGCAAGACCTGCCTTCCATGAACCCGCGTTGACTGGGCCTGATCACCCAATTCTCTTGCATGTGCTTCGTGATAGCACTCAAGATCACCTGTTCCATGGCTTTTCCTGTCACTGAGGTCAGACTGACAGGCCTGTATTTCAATGGATCTGCTCTGCAACCCTTCTTGGGTTGTAGATGTACATCTTCCTCCATTTTCAAAATATGCTATTAGAACAAACGCATGGTATCACATACTGGTTTAATTTTTGGTTTAAAGGGTGAATATACACCTATCAGTGTATCAAAAGCTTCTTCTGTCTGAAGATCACTCTTCTTCTGTTCTTGTATCTATTGACTTCTTTTGTTGCCCAATTCAAATCTGTGAGTCTCACTGAGTCTGTTAAGGTTAGAACTTCTGGAGTGCTTTTTTCCCCTTTCCTTATTCCTGTACTCTGTATGTGGATCTTGCTATCTTCCAATCAGATCTACTCCAGTACCATTCTAGCTGGTCATCATCCAAGGAAATTTTGGTAGCCTTTTCACTACAGCTTTTCTTCTGAATTGTATGAACTTTGTGATATAAAAGGTATGTTGTACTTACAGCATTTGATTTCATGCCTCTACCTTACTTCAAATTCTGCTTTACTACTTTTTTTTTCCTACTTTCACAAATGAGAAAAGACTTTAAGAGGATGTCTTAATAGAACTTCACTTAGGTCAAAAGATCAGCAATTGTGCTTTGCCTTAGGAAAGGAAAAAATAAAAATAATCATTTTGGAACAATATTGAATACCTCAGTTTACCATGTATGTTTTCATAGTATTGCTAGAAATAAGTAAATATGCCCCTGAGCAGTGAAAATAGGAAAATGGACCCCAAACAGTGGTGTAGTAAACAAGAGGAGTGCCACTGTTTCCTTTCAGACTTAAATTTCACCTGCTTTGAAGAATGATCTGCTTTTCAGCAGTTTCAGCAACATGGCCTAAATGAGGCTTAGGAATGAAATGTCATTTTCTTGAACCAATCTGACTATGATACATTGTGTCTTTGTTTTGCATTTGATTACTTTTAATTTCATGGCATGATTCAACCATCTCCATGTATTCTTGTTTAGGAAAATTTCATACAGGAAAGACTGAAATAATTTGACCTACAAATCAAGAGAAGAGCTGGGCTATTGCTTGTTTTTTTCCCCAGGAGATCTGAGAAAATATAAAAATAGAAGGTATTTAATACCAAAAATGTTACACAAATATAACAATTTTTAAAATTATTCAGGATGGTCTCTGTACTTAAAGTAATATTTTCCTTATAAAATAAGTTATCTTATAGTTTTTAGTTAGTCAATAATCCAGTTTTCAGAAGCACCTTTTTATTTTGGAAATTAGTAAGCCATACTGAAATATTGTGATATCTGCTGCAGAATTGTAAGCTAAAACTTCCCGCATCATTGGTCACATACAACCATCAGGAATTTTGTTCCTTGAGTGACAAATGTTATTTTTATATTTGAGTAAGTACTATGCATAGCCAACAATTTTTCTGCCATGTGTTTTTTCTTTCAGATATGGGATTTTCAGAAAAACTCTGAAAAAGACTTTAGAGTAATTCCAACAAATGTATACAAGAATGGTTCAGTGACAATCTTTTCCATTAACACACAGCTCAGACAGAATTTGTTGTAGGTCCTAAGTGAATGGCTAAATTTTCACCAGTTCATATAAAATAGTGAAGAGAAAGATGACTCCAAGATGTCTTTCTGTGTGGGGTTGTTTAGCCTGGAGAAGAGGAGGCTGAGAAGGGACCTCATTGCTCTCTACAACTACTTGAAAGGAGGTTGTAGAGAGGAGGGAGCTGACCTCTTCTCTCAAGCGACAGGGGCCAGGACAAGAGGGAATGGCCTCAAGCTCCGCCAGGGGAGATTTAGGCTAGAGATTAGGAGGAAGTTTTTCACACAAAGGGTCATTGGACACTGGAACAGGCTGCCCAGGGAGGTGGTTGATTCACCTTCCCTGGAGGTATTTAAGGCACGGGTAGACTAGGTCTTGAGGGGCATAGTTTAGTGTTTGATAGGAATGGTTGGACTCAATGATCTGGTGGGTCTCTTTCAGCCTGGTGATTCTATGATTCTATGATTAACCCTCCCTTCCATGTATGAAAAAAATGTTTGAAATCAATATGATAACAAAGAGCTCCCAAATGAGCAGCCTCTTCCCGTTGTATCCAGAAATTATCTAATGTTTGTGGTTTAATTTCTCTCCATCTTAAGGAGGAATTTGGTAGCTGTGTAGCAAGCTGTTTCTTAAGCACATCATTCAGTAGCATGCTCTGCCACTTGCAAGGCCAAGCAGTGACATTTTTGACATTTTCTAAGTGAAAAAAAGGAAAAGAATTACGATGAGCAGGGGATATTTTTCTTTCTGCAGACAAGAACTATACAGGAAAAACATGTTTTTCAATTATTTTGAGAGCAAGGTGTATCTAAGGACATCAATTGATGCTGATTTGTGTATCAGCTTCCAGTGACCTTAGAGCAAATTGTACATGCTGATCAGTGACAGCACATCTTTCAGAATTACCTTGTAGAATTAAAGGGAAACAAATTATAAAGAAGTAGTGTTTCACCTCATGTACAGCCTTTCTCTCTGCTTCAGAAAGTTCAAACAATTGTGGCAATATTGGAAACCCAATCTCTAATTACACTGAAACTCCTTGCTGCTTAGGAGATTCCACATTTCTCCTGTCCTAAACCTGACATTTCATTAAACGAAGATAAACTACACACACATTAGCATCTTGTATGTGTATTACCTTACCAGCCTGTTTCAATTAAAATAAAAATTAGGCACAAGAAATTTCAGAGAGGTTTTGTGTAGTACAGTATGATTCTCAGATTACATAAAAAAATACTCAGTGTATTTTTACAGGAAAATAAATTATCATCTCTATGCATGAAAAACTATGAGAATTTATTGAAGGGGAGATATAGTTCGCTCTAATTAATTAGACTTCTGAATCATTTACACAGACTTTCATCATCCATTTTTGCTCATTTTCTTATGTTACATTTTCAGCAATGTAACACAGGGAGACAATTTCACCAGAACCTGTTTCTTATTTGTCCCATGAGAGAGCCATAGACTGATAGGTGCAAAGTTTTGTGGTATAAAGAAACTTAGATTACATTTATGCATCTTTTTAGTTTATATGTTTAAAAAAGCAATTAAGAGGAAAAAAATATTAACTTGGAGAACTTTTTAATTTAGAAAATTATTAATTTAGAAAATTATTAATTTAGAATATACATTTGTGTTCAAGCATGTCTATATTATTTTCTTCATACATACACAGACTGTAACACATATTTTAAAGCAGAGCGTATATGTGCACACCTGTGAGTGACAGTACACCCATATATACAGAACTTTCAAATTTTGACACATTTAGTTTGTCTTTCAATTTGTAAGTAAATTTAAGTTTTGGATTTGAATCTAGAAAATTAAACAGAAATAAAGTACATTGTGGAATATGTCTCTACAACCCATGTCTTACGTTGAATTACAAGCTCTCTCCTTTAGTTTGATGGCTACTTGCATAATGAAATTCTGGTAGTCCTTTCCCCAAATAGGGTGTTTTCTCTACTTGGATAGGTTTAAGACTGTAGTGTCTCTCTTGATTAGAAGTTAATGTCTTGTTTGTGAAATGCATCCTTGAGCGCTGAATTTCTTTCCTCTGTAACTTTTATTTTTAAATGCAGCCTCCTTTGGGAGCACTGTAGTCTCTATTGTACTCAAGGCTGAANTTAACTCCATTTCCCACCACTCTCTGGGCCCGACCAGCCAACCAGTTCTCCACCCAGGAGAGTGTGTGCCTGTCCAGGCCAGAGGCTGACAGTTTCTGTAGCAGAATGCTGTGAGAAACTGTGTCAAAGGCTTTGCTGAAGTCCAGGAAGACCACGTCCACAGCCTTTCCCTCATCCAGTAGACGAGTCACTGTGTCATAGTTGAATTACAAGCTCTCTCCTTTAGTTTGATGGTACTTGCATAATGAAATTCTGGTAGTCCTTTCCCCAAATAGGGTGTTTTCTCTGCTTGGATAGGTTTAAGACTGTAGTGTCTCTCTTGATTAGAAGTTAATATCTTGTTTGTGAAATGCATCCTTGAGCGCTGAATTTCTTTCCTCTGTAACTTTTATTTTTAAATGCAGCCTCCTTTGGGAGCACTGTAGTCTCTATTGTACTCAAGGCTGAAAATAATATTGATTAGTTTTCCAGTTCATCAGCCAGATTAGAACACTGGAGGGGTTGGGGGTGTGGTGGAAAATGGCTTCAAATTACACAACTTTTTCCTTCCCTTATTTTGATGAAAAAACTTTTAATGTAAAATGAAATATGTTATTTTCAGGCATACTTGAAAAGTGGTAGAAGTCAATGGCTAAATAGGCAAGTAGTGCTAATAGTAGAACAATAACATGTCCCCATATCAAGTACCTGAAGAATGACGATATTATTATAACGGTAGCCTACTTTCCTTTTTCCCCTAACATACGAACCACATACTGTCCCACACCACTGTCCATCAGCCTGAAGCAGTTCATTGTAGTCATTTGTCAACCTCTTGTATGGATTTGAAAGAGAAGGAAAAAAGTACCTAAGTGGAGAATATATAACCTTATTTTTCAATATAATTGCTGAAAGCTGGGAACCACAAGTTATATAGGCCAACAATGTTGTGGATGACATTGTACACATTCAAAACTGCTCCATTTAAAGTGAAAACCAGTGTAGACACAACTAACTCAGTATTTTTTACAAATTTATTTATGCATATGAAAACAATGTATTATAACATAATTGCATGTTGTGTATATATATAAAATGCATTTCTATAACATAATGATATATTGTATTATTGTAAAATAGCGGTTATGTATTCTAACTATATAATGACATATTTCTATAATATTCTTTATAGAATTTTGTGTGAATGTATAATATAATGATGTATTTTCATACATATGGGGAAAAAACAAAGCCAAATAGTCCTTTTTTGTGTTTGGATTACTCTGAAATCAGCTGGAGAAAAGTTCTGCTTTTAGAAATCCTTTCAGATGGAAGAGAATGAAAGAGACAATCGTGATGTTGTGTTTCTGGTTTCTGGAAGTTTTGTCCTAGTCAGTCTCCACACTTAGACCTGTTATTTTCATCCTAAAACATATTAGGGAAGTATAATTTATCAGTTTTCCTTAGCCTTTACAAGATTTCCCTTTTGTGGATCATCAAGTCTTGCAAGATTCTTAATAATCAGGGGATAGAAATTCTCATCCCAAGAGATGTCAAATCAAAGTCAGTGATCATCCATCCAACAACTCTGTGAAGACTAAAGGTATCCTGCAGACCTTCTTCTTCTGTTACCTGCCTCTGTCTCCTTGTACCTCTTAAATAGCCCCTGGGAATGCAGAGAACATATTGTACACAACATGTTTCAAACCCAGCAGATCAGATTAGACCATTTGGACAAACTACATGAAAAGTACAGCTTTTAAAAATAAAAAAGCTTCCCTTGTATCCTGTTTTTTCCAAAGGCTGCTTAACCCTGATAGTTTTCTTCAGACTCACAGAATCTCGTACTGCTTACAGCTAATTTCTTGTATATGAAGCCCTTACTAGTTCAAGGGCAAGACTTAATAGATTGCAGGGGACATAATTGAAAATCGATATGGAGAAAAATCTTTCTTGCAAACAGTTAATAAAAGACGACCATTGAAGGACCTTCAGGGGAAGCAAGTCATGTTTTCCCTTTGTTCTTGCCTCACAGAAGAGTGACTCCTGAAGTGAGTGACACAGGAGGGATGTGTAGGTCGCAGGTCCCAGTCCTTCTCACATCAGTACCAACTTCGCTTTCTCTCATTCTCTCCTTAACCTGTAGCTGCCTTGCTGTCTATGCTGTCTTCAACAGGATAAACCTGCCAGCATGGAATAATTTTTCTGGCGATGCATAGAAACTTGAAAGTCAAATTACTTGTTTCCAAATGTATCTGAATGGGTAGAGAGGAGAAGAGGATTCTCTGCACACCATAGGTAGTTTTTCCTGCACACTTTATGCAGCTTTGTATTTCCCTGCTCACAAGAAGAGTCAGTGAGATAAATTAGACAGCTCATAAACTCATTCCAGCCTCAAGTCAACAGGGAAAGGCTTGGCCTTTGAACGTCTGTAAGCATCAGTGACTTTTCTTTTTTTTTCAGGCAAACATAATCTGGTTCTAACGTGTCCTTCTTCATTAACCTGCCAGACGGTGCTTAGACATTGCAGATGAAGTCAGATTAGCCATGTCACCCTTTATTTTTAGCCTGGTGTGAATATATTGAAAACCAGTCCTTGATAACACTCAGCAACTGGATTAAAGCTGCCTTTGACATTTACTTTCTCTCAGGAGCCTGAAAAGGCAGCACAATCTTGCCAGACAAATAACCGGCAGTTATTCACCACATCATCAGCTGAGCCATTTTATACCATGACACCTTCTGACCTCGTAAGGTAAGTCAAGATGGTATTTGTATTACTGGAAGAGAAACTTCAAGGGAACACCTTCAACACTCCCAGAGTGGCATAATTTAGTATTTTGCTGTTATCAGCCCACTCCATAACTGTGCTTTGGAGATCAATGTTCCTGAACTACCCAGGAGGTATAAAACCAAGTTTATAAGGAATTGGTCTGCAGTTAGCTACAGTTAAGAAATAATATCTTTAGGAATATGTCAAATTTTAGAGGGTTTAGAGGATTAAGCACAGTCAGAATCCCAAAGGAATGCAAGAGCAGATTCTTAAGGGGTTTCATCCTCTGCCATCTGCAGTAATTTAAAACACATATTCAACTTGCACCTATTTCTGTTAAAAAAAAAAAACAAAACCCCAAAAAAACCCCCAAGCATCACATTTTCAATCCCTTTCTGGGAGACTAAGGTCCAGCTTACCCTCAAATTGTCTCACTTCTCTATCTGCATCAGCAAATTGTGCAACCATGTTAGACTGGATTTAGAGAGCCAAACAGCACTGAAGCCTCCATGGGTTTACTTTCAGAGTGAGAAGTTTACTTCAGAGTCACTCTGGTGTCCTGCCATGCACTGAAACTCTGTGACCAGTTGAGGCACATTAGGTACACCTTCTGGACACAATTGCTGGTTTTGTTTCTTCCAAAAGGAGCCTTGGCAGCAGGCTCTGACACGCCTGATCACTGACAACTAACCTGTAGTAGGTGGGAATGACGCACTTTAAAAAGTCCTCTCTTGATCCAAGACAGTAAACGTACTTGCCAGCACTGAGAAGGACAAAAACTGAGCCCCTTTGAAGTCATGCACAGGCTTGGTTATGCAGAGTTGGCAGTGTTGTTGGTCTCCCCTTCTCTCTTTGAAGCAGGATCAAATGGCCACCCCTAGGGACCCACAGTCAAAGCAGGTGGGGCAGCTACCTTGACACAGACAGTCTGTCTACCCCAAGGAACACTTCTGATCTCTTATCTGCTTGCTTTGAAAGGATCCCAAGGCATTAAAAATGAAAAGCTGTAAGTCACTGGTGTATTTGTCCAGTGGAGGTGATGAGTTTACTCTGTCCAAGCCATTTTCTCCTGAAGTTCTAATTGGAGTACTGTTTACTTGTCGTCTTATCTTTAATTGATGGCACAGCACTGCACTGAAAGGTAAACACTGCATTATTTTACCAAGTAAAAACCAAATTTTAATAATTCTAATTTCAAATGTATGAAGTATTTAAGGGGATTTCAGGGCAAATACATCGGGGACAAGCTATGATGCTTGAGTTGAGCAGTGGCATGCCTGATTAATCCAGATCTCTTGTTAGTTTTATGTTTTCTGTGGGGACTATTTTTTGCTACACCTATGTTCCATGTCATGTTCTTGCATTCTGATGTAACTATTTAGTAGAACGTTGAAAAATTACCTGCAGTATATAATGTTATAGGTGGGGATAAATACTATAATTTTTCCCATAGGCGATTCTGGGAAAACCCAAATGCAACAGGCTGCTGAGGGAGTGAGAGGGCTACAAACCTGTCCTAGACCTACCTTGAAAGTTACGTTAAAAGTTGCTTCCACTCACCACCTTCAAATGTATCTGAAGTCAGGGAGCAAAGTAAGGGCAGTTAAAGCAAATGTTTTCTCTCAAAACATATACTAATGCAAGATCACTCAGGAAATCAAACGATTTTCAGAGATGGTCATTATATAGCGTTGTTTGGGCAAAGCAGTCTAAGATGCCTAAGGCTGAGATCTTCAGGAAAACTGGTTCATGTCCCTGAAGGAAGTCCAAAGAAGTGGCTTTTGGGTCATACTATTGACAAAGAGACAGACCTGGGGGAATCCCCTAAACCGTCACAAGGTGCTTCATTTGAAATGGCCATTCTTCTGTCACGATAATGGCCAATTATACCCTGAGTTACTATTATCAGTTATCTGGCAGAATTATAAAATTTCTTTAAATAGTCCAAGTTGTAGTTTTCAATCAAGGAATGATTCTTTTCTTATCATATATTGCACTCCTTCCTACTACAGATGGGAATTCATTCTGTTGAATGGCATTTTATGGGGAAAAAAATAATATCTTTCCAGTTTTCCTTCCCTTTTTTTTTGAANCATTTGAAATGGCCATTCTTCTGTCACGATAATGGCCAATTATACCCTGAGTTACTATTATCAGTTATCTGGCAGAATTATAAAATTTCTTTAAATAGTCCAAGTTGTAGTTTTCAATCAAGGAATGATTCTTTTCTTATCATATATTGCACTCCTTCCTACTACAGATGGGAACTCATTCTGTTGAATGGTATTTTATGGGGAAACAATTTCTTTCCAGTTTTCATTCCCATTTTTTTGTGAGTGTGATCCTTTAACACATAACATTTGGTATAAAATCCCTATGATTTACACAAGACTCATTTCTTATTTTGACCAAAGTGAAGCTGTCTTATTATTTTCATTTGGAATTTTAATCTGACTTCATTTGAACACATTTTTAAGGTACTATATTAAAGACTTTAACAGAAAACACACCTGCATGTATATCTGCATATATATCAGAAATCAATTTATGTAATTTGCAGTCTATTTTAGGCAATACACTGATTTCAGTATGTGCATGTGTGTATATATGCATACATATAGGAGTCATTTTTTAAAAATTATAGAATCATAGAACAACCAGGTTGGAAGATATGCACCAGATAATCGAATCCAATTATAATTATTTTCTCTATTTTATCAGCATAATTTTATTGAAAATAACGTAGAATTACATCAAAGGAATATTTAGGTGTATCTTATTTTATGATTGATAACATTATAGTATCATAACATGAAAACAAACCAAAGTTGCTTTTAAACATAACATTATCAGCGATAATACTGCATGATGATGTTACTGGTACTAGCAATAAAACATTATGAAAACACTGGATACAACTTTTTACCACTCTGTTACAGGTACAGTACCTAAGTTCTACTCAAACAATCCCTGATAAATCATCAAATTATATGACCAATTTATCATATAAATTATTATTCTCTGCTCATCTATAATACTTTATATTAAGTTGTACTTGCCAGTAATGCATTTACAGATTTCCCATACACTACCCACATTTACATCATCCTGTTTCTCATGTCACCTCAGAGTATGCAAAGAATGCCTTTTTTGGTAGGTAGGTCCTTTTCAGTGTACTTGATGCTATGTATTTATGGTGGCCAATATCACAAACTTTTACTCACTACTACTTTGATTTTACAGTTCCTGTAGGAATCGATTTGGTGGTCTTAGACTCTTCTTCCCACCTAAAGATCAACTCTGGTATATTATTTAATAACAAATAGTTCCGCTGTAACTATATAAGATTATTAAAGAAATTATTCAATCTAGACCTTCAGGTGAATCCTAGCCCCCTGTACATTTAAAGATTGACTAGTGCTAGTTAATAGAAAGAAAATTAGGACAAGTTTTGTATATTTCTTTTCATACAATTTCCTAATGCAGTCATGGTCAAGGTTAGCATTAAAAAGTGATAATGAAATATATTAATAAAGCCAGTTGTGTTTGTTAGAAGAACAAAGTACTTTGAGACTATACCAGCATTTGGTATTAGTCAGAAAACTTGCTCAATTTTTCTAACTGCAGGGAAAAAATGCCAACCAAATGTGGTATATAGAAATACTAAACTGTACTATGGATTGTTTAAAATGTTTCCCTCAAGCTAGCAGTCTTTTTTTTCTCGTGTCCAGCCTCAGCAACCTGGTTTTGATTCATGAACAAAACATATAAAGAAACAGGTCTTCTTGGTAACAGAGGAAAGATTCAATACAGCAGTGCATTCGTAGAGATGTATAATACCCAGCAGAAGTTTTCTTTAATCCTTTTTTTCTGACAAGATTCACACAGTGGCATCAGTTCTTCCCCTCCCCAGAGGAACTACTTTTATATCCTATACAGTAAGGCTAGAGCTGGAGGTAGAGCTGGTTGTGACTGCTTCTTATGTATATTCCTGAAAAAAAAACCCAGTATGACATATCAAACCTGGACTTTTTTCTTTATGTCAGATAACACTGGGTGACCCTGAAATACTGTTTCTAAATACAGTAGAATCATTCAACAGTATGAAAACTATCCACTGCTATTGATGAGTAGGAGTAAATCATCTACCTTATTGCTTATACTTTCCAAAGCTAAGACCGAATGCAAATTGTTTCCAGCTTAGAAGAATAAGATGAACATAAAGATGACCTTGTGAATATGTACATCAGTACTATTTTACCTACATGTTGTAGCTGGATATTTTTGTTGGTTAGAGCTAAAATAACCCTGGTAATCTGGACAAGTATTGCTGCATTTGTAAAAAGACTAGCAGGCATCGATTTGCAGTGGTTTGAGTCTTTTCACCAATCCAGAGGACAAGGCTGTGTGCTTTAATCTTTCCCTTTTGAAATGGCCAGAAAGTTTTGATACCTGAGCTGCAGGAGGGCGTATAAGCTATAATTGAGTGGTTCTGGGAGAGATGTGTGCCTGCTGCTTGGTATGGACTGTACCATGGGTGTTGGGGATTATGTTTCACCCTTCTTCTAGCCAGTTTTCACTGTCTACCATATTGTTTTCTCTTTATTTTTCTATCTGGTATTGAAAGACAAGGAGACTCAATTGGATAATGAGGAGGAAGAATCTGTTGGTAAGATAGTCTGTCGGGCTATCCAAAGGCAGGAATCAATAATAACAGCTCATTTTAGGAATGCTAAAATACTTTATTTCAACCTTTTGTAAAAACATTGTTCATTGTTGGGTTTTAATAGCATATCCACTTACTTTTTAACAGATAACTTCAAAGGGTTGTATGACTCAAAAAAATGTATATTATTCAGTTTCTAATTTAGCAAACTGTTTCAATGAATATTTTCAAATATGTTAAACATTTTTCTTAAGTTGAAAAAATATTGAAAAAGTTTGTTATGACTGGCCTTGAATTTGATTTTAAACTGTTTACAAGGTGGATTTGCTTCCCTATGGCTTAAATTATTTATTAAAAAATCCAGTTAAATGATTGATTTTTAGAATGTATGAGAATAATCTGGAGCTAATCACTTGACCTTCTAAACTGGAATTATAATTTTTTTTTAATTATTGTCTGTGTTTACACTACAACTTTTTTCAGAGGTTATAGCCTTGAGTTGGAATAACTAAAGCTGCCTCTTCTGATCTGCCAGTCTGGGTGAGAAGAAGAATGTGCTAGTTTGCTAAATGCATTTTGATCTCATCCAGGCATGCATAGTTTAGAACCTGTCATAAAGCTGCACTCATTTAAATTCCTTACAGTGCAAAAAATGTATTTCCTCTTCTATCAGAGTTATAAAGAGAGATGTAATCTATAAATTAGCTTTAGGGCTTTTTTTGTATTGGAAGATTTTTCTCGTCTCTCCCTCTGAGGATTAAAAATTACATCTCAAGGCAGGTGATTAAGTAACATCTTTCTACCTGTGAGAATTGTAGGTGCAAGAGAAATAGTGGTTAGATTTGATCACAGAAAGAACTACAGAAAGAAGAAACTAAAATTCTCTATTAGTTCTGCTCTGCTGGAAGTTGGGCACTGCTGTAGTTTCCATTTAAACTTAAATACATTGAAATTCGCTATATGAATCATAACAACTAGTTTATATTTTATGATAAATTTTGAAGGAGATGAGCATGACATTGTGCTTTCACACCTTGCAAATTATTTCTCTCTGCTTTTTGAGTGGCTTCAAATAGAAGATCGGAAGCAAAGCTTCTCTAGGTTAGCAGGGTTTTGTCAGCAACGCAGACCTAATAATGGAATTAAGGTTATCAAAACTAACATTTCTAATTGTTATTAGGAAATATTTGAAGTGAATACTATTAGTCCATAAGCAAACTCTTTCTAAACAATAGCAGGTATGAATAGGAAATTCTAAGTATAGTGGGAGGTAACAACATAGGAAGAAAAATTAGTATTTATATTTTGTCAAAAAAATCTCAGACATCTATCAGAATTATTACATATTTATCTCCACACTTTGTTATATGCCTGAGAAGAACAGACAACGATGAGACTTCTACTGCACAATCTTTGGAAACAGGAATGATGAAAAGTAAAAGACTAGCTCCAGAATCTATGCAGTCAAAGCAACAACATAGAGTCATAGCTGACTCAGAAATCCAAGTAGGTTTTTTAAATTAATTTTAGTTAAAATACTAAAGGCAGACAGAACACATGAAACAAATTGTATACATAGTGAATTATTATTTTACAAACTTCTGCTTTATTGAGTTGCCTCTACAGTTACCATTAAGTCTCCATACTAAAATGAATTCTCACAGCATTGCTGAATATCAGCAGTAGTATAAAGGACTGTGTGTACCAAGTATGATTATGAGCTCGATATCCATCACCTTCCTGATACCTAAAATAGCTGACATCTTCTGACATTCTAGTCTCTGCAGAATAGCAGATTTGGGGGTTTCCATATACAACATTCTCAGTACTGTCCTAATTAAATTTTAGTCGTATCAGCATCAAAGGTATGATTTCATTATGAGTTCATTGTGCACCTTTTTAGAGTTATGGGGAACGAGGAGAGAAACAAGCCTCTGGGCACTAAGTGAGGCTTAGTGTTCTGTTTGACATGAGAATTTGGAGAAGCCATCAGAGTGCAGCTGACAGTGCTAACTAGTCTTGGTTAGTACTAAAAAGTCAGTTTCTTCCTGATGATGGTAGAGTGCAAGTTCAGCAGATTTTGGTGAAAGTAAAGGAAATGTTATGATCTTTTCAGTTTTCTGCTCAACTAGTAGATACTTGGGATTACGGATTTCTTCCAAGAACAGCACAGACTACATTGCAGCTGCACCTTGATGTCTGTAGTGACCTTCCAAAGATCAGGGTGCTGCAAAAGTGGTAGCAGCTTGACCTTTGGTCTTATCTGTTACAGTAGTTTCTAAACAGGGCACAACACAGTGCAAACAGTGGCTCCAAGACCAGCAATTTCTCCCCAGGCTACAGTTGTATGGGCATCTGCAGAACATGGGAGAAAGAGAGAAGCGGTCCTGGGGACATCTAGATTTGGACCCCCAGATATGTCTTAGAAATAGGCTGTGTGATTCCTTCCACTTTGATGTTAGCTTCCTGCAGCTCCAAACCTGTCCTTGCCTACAAACCAGCAGTCATGACAGAGCGGCTTTGGGCAACACCATGATACTTTGCCATACTTGGAAGGCTCCATGTGACCAAGAAGTTTCCAAGTGATATGCAAGTGGCAAGCTGCCAACTGATTGGGGATTACTGCTGCAGGAAAGGAAACATTACAAAAAAAGGAACCATTACAAGGAAGTGCACTTTATTACTTCATATTAATTGAAAAATTGAGGACTCATTTGGCTTCAAGGAAACTGTCTCTTTAACAAATGGTATTTGGATTTCCCTTTAGCAGGGAGACAGAAAAAAGAATTTGTCTGTTGGATTCTTACTTTTTAGCCTGGTGTCAGGTTATCCCTCTTCTTTTAGAAAAAATAATCCTCTAGACCAGTCTTCGGGTAGATAAGAGATACAGATCTTCCTGGAAGACATAGTAAGTAGTAGTTAATGAGGCACATGGAATATGAAACTGTTTCTTTCTTTCTTTCTTTCTTTCTTTCT
>WAAB01003969.1:368228-410283 GCA_013389865.1 Piaya cayana | reverse complement strand
TCTTTCTTTTCTTTTTTTCCCATATGTACATTGGAGTATGGAAACCAAACAAATAATTAAATTGCATTGCTTCTGTGAACTTCTGTCTGATAGTATGTCTATTTGTTGACTGAGTTCATTAAACCCCAACCTTAATAGCACCTAGATTAGAATCAGAAGTAGACATGCTATCTCTTAAAGGTAACAGAAGTTTCATTCTCAATTTTGTTATGTGATTCACAATCAGTAGTAGATCATGCTAACTTTTACTTTGTCCCAACATATGTCAGTTTGAGTGTTTTTAATTATGTTTCTTTTGCTGTGATTACTTTTGGAATAGATTAGGTTGTAGATTTATTACATTGTCTAATAACTTGTATGAAATTTAATACTGCTCCAATTCTGCTTTGCTGATCTTTCTTAATAATAGAGGAAATTCATTATAATGAAGAATTCTAATGTTTATGTCAGTCTCCGATAATCACTAATGCACGCAAAGTGCTGACAGACCATCTTGGAGTTTGATGGTTAAGATATAGAGGGAGAAGAAGTTTCGAGTCCAGAGTCATCAGAACTACATAAGATTGCCGAGACCACAGTTTCTTATATTGACTAGCGTTATCCAACTTGTTTTGCTAATGGGACTTCTAGACCTGTTCTGCCTTAAACTATTTGTTGTCTCTTGCAATCTTTTAGCTTTATGGCTGTACAGGGGGTTGAGTGCAATGAGGTCCTGTTCTATGAAAAATTCTGCTGGGTACTTACTAACACAGATGAGGTGAGTAACACTGCTGTCACCCACTCTTCACTGAATTCAAATAGTAAACTTGTGTCTCCCACTGCTTGCTTTTGTCTTGGACAAAAAAAGGGGCACAAGTGTGCTGTGCACACGATACTTGTGGTGGATGACCACTTGTTCCATGCAACACCTTCAGTTTCCCTTTTGTCCTCTTACAAAGGAGTAGCAGTTTTAGTATTGCTCTTCAGCCTATGAATCATGTGTGAGAGACAGGGAGGTTGCATGAGAAATGGAGCATAAGAAGTACTTTGTTCTATAAGGAGTTCAGAAGTCTCCAGTAAATCCTTTCTGCTTCCTCCTGATACTGCGTGATCTGCCTTTCATCCTCTGTTTCTCAATAGCAGAGTTTCCAGTTTCACCTTCAACCTCACACTTGAGCTTAGCCTTGGATGTCCCTCCACTGAGACGGATAAAGCATGTAAACAAGCCGTTTACACTTGCAGACAGGCCCAGAAGCAGTGCTACCTGTGAGTCACATTTATGAGTCTGTCAGAGTCTCACTGTTAGAGAAATCCTTTTCTCAGCTTGGCTTCCATTTTATATGAATTTAAATGAAGGCAATGAAGTTGCTAGTATGCTAACTATACTGATATACTGTGCTGCTGGGGCATCATGTAATGCAAGAAAATAGTCAGATTTTCCATTATTAAATATGATTGACCAGACCTGTTAACATTTAATGGGAATCAGACTGTTGGATAGTCTTATCCAGGATGTGTAAGGGGTCTCCAGAGCATTAAAAATTGCTTTAAATCCTGGATTCTTCCAAGTTCAGCAGTCTTTCTACAGGACACCCTACTGATTGAAATCAACAGAGACACTCACCATAATGCCTTCCTAATCAAATTGGAAAAGACTGTTTTCAAGGATAGAAGACAATCTCTGAAACTTGCTTCCTTCCCTTTGGACTATCACTGTCAAAAACAGTTGGCCATCTGGTTGCTCAGTAAATTTCATTTGTTGTCCTAAACTTCTTTAATGGCAATGGAAGTGATGAATTGATTGGAGTGAAAATGTTATGATCAGTGTACTAGGAAGATCTATTATCTCATATATATATATTTAATATTTATATATGTATGTTCACATAGGTATGTGTGTACATATTTTGTCCTCTGCTTCATAGGCTCTATAAAAATTTGTACCTTTATTTTACATCTTGGGAGCCTTTGGTTAGATGTACCTTTATCTCACTTTGAAGTAAGAAAATAAATATTTTCTGGATAAATTGTACTTCTGAAGCTGAAATTAGGTTGCTACTTGAAAAAAATTTATTTTTCATAGAAGAAAACTCAAGAGGTTTTTTTAGAACTTAAAGTAAGTTAATAAAAGGTAACAAAAAAAAAAGTTAGACCTGCCTTTCTGTTTTTATTGCTTTTTCACATCACTGAGTCTGTTCTTTCCCAGCATTGCAGTAATGCCCTTCAGATCTGTCACAGGCATTAGGTAGTTTCTTGACTGTTCTGTGTTTCAGTCTCTCTCTTGAATACCTATGCTGTGCAACCAAAGGAATGACATGATATATAGAACTGCTGGCATGGCAATATGGACAGTCTTCCTAAGTTGGTTGTTGCTTTACCAAAGGAAAGTAGAAGCAAAGTTATAGCATCCAGCCACTGCAGTTGGTGTGACTGAACAGCTAGATATGATGCAACTCCTAGAAGAAGACCTCACTGAGGATGACTGCCTGTTCTGCTCATGTCAGTGTGTGTTGAGGTGGATGAAGATGTGGATGAGCTGACAGTTCTGCCACAATCCTTCTCCATGAATCAGAACCAGAAATGACTGTATGAATCACAGATTACTCAATAGCCTCTTAAGTATTAAAGAAGGCACAATCTCCTGCCAATTTCAAGAGAACTGTACATAACAGCATTGCAATGTAACCTGAAGAGTGACATATCCCCCCTGCCCACCCAGAAGCTGCTGAAGCAGGCTCCTGATTTACCGAGTCAGTGATGTGGAACGGAACTGGATGGAGGTCTGGTAGCCACTCCATATAAGGGGCCATCTCAAAGCCCGTCTGTGCGGCAAAAATAAGTCTGGAATAATGGGTGATTATTTCTCTGCCACTCATTTTGCCTATCAGAATGATCAAACTGGCCCATGATACCCCCCTCTCCCACATACCAACACAGGTGTGCGGATATACATCCTAACTGTGAAACAAAACAAGATTCAGAAGTAGTCCTCAAAAACAAAACTATTAATAAGATTTATGAGTTCCTTGTGATGGGAATATCCTGATCTACGACCCTAGAATTGTCTGTATTCATACACACTGGTGGGGGCTGCGCAGCAATTCATTGTTTCTCAGACCACTGGCACTACTGATAAGATCGGGCTGACTGCGGCCCCAGATATTCAGAACAAACTATAAAAGACTGACAGGAGCAAGCAGAAATCAGAGTTTCCTCTCAGCTGACCCGAGACACCCCCAATTCCCACCTCCCCCTCATCGATGTCGTTTGCAACCTATGGACACCAACCCAGAGCATTTGCAGAAACTTCACTCGCAGCAGCTTCAAGGAAACATCTAAAGACTCTATCACTGAATTCTGTACAGGTCATATGGTCCTTCCCAAACCCTCATAGGATACTAATTTTAGTCTAAACTTAAGCTTATATTCTTGATTTAGAATTGCAACATTATAGGTAATGAACTGAATGTTTAAACACAATTCTGGGTCCTACTCTGTCGGTCTTTCAGGGTGTGATAAAGAGTCAACTGAGAAACAGTTTGTAAAATTATGTAGTGTGCCAGGCCTTTAATTTTTGTACAGATGACTGATATTTTTTCATAGCAGTATTTAATTTATCCTTGTCAACTGCCCAATTTCCCAGTTCACCATTTCTTCAAATTGGCTATTTCTTTTATACTAAATATCTTAAATATCCAAAGCTCAACATAATGCAGTTCTTTTTCTGTCCATACTGAATGTGTTTTCAAGCATTACTTGCTTTCTGAGGTGTCCAAAACTGATAAAGTGTTCAAATGCAAAAAAAGATACTGAAAAACATTTTTACGGGCATATATAATTAGGGGGGATTCTGGCTGCTATAATATTCTTTTTCAATCAAAACCACAGCTCTTCTGTCTGTGGCAAACCCACTTGTAGTGTGTAAAACCTTGTAGAGTGTTGGAATATTAAGGCAAGTTCTAAAGGGTTTGCATTCTTAAATTATTCAGAGGCTGTAAAAATGTACAGTGAAATATTTTGTGATTCAATAAAAATGCCCCAAAGCTATTCCTTTTCTTTCAGTGGATGCATTTTCTTCTATTGCCATTTGTTTTGTCCCAAAGCTGTGCTCTCAGGTGATTCTTTAGTTTATACAGGGGAAAGGCTTAGTCTGAGTCTCACTGTCTGTCACTGCATGGTCTCCTAATAACTCTTTTGAGGTAAGATTTGGCAGACGGCCCTAGCACATAGCTGCAGAGAAGTACCAGATCACAGCAGGGATGCCAGGCTTGTGTGACCCCAAGAACAGCTTGTGCCTTGGAGTGCTGGGTGACAGGGTGGAGGTGCATTTCCTTCAGCCCCTGGGCTCTCCTTCCTACTGTCTCTGCCAGAATGTGGAGCTAGACTAGATCATCATCACCTCCAACTCATCGTGACTATGGCATATCTTATGTATGCGCCTTTTTAAGACATTCATAACTGCAGTCCTTGCAGGAGAGACAAGAGGGCTCTTGACTGTGCTAGTGACAGTACAGCCGAGTCATGGGTCTATCAGCCTTGCACCAGTGATTCTGAGTGATCTCATTGCAAGTATATAGGATGAACAACCGCAATAGTAATGATAGAATACATTTCTAAATTGCTATTAGGCAGTAAGGCTTACGGAGGCCGTTAACAAAGCTGCACATGTATAGCCCCTGATCAGCACTCCTGTATTCACTTTCAGCCTTCCACCTCTTCGCTGCTGCAGCTGTTCCCTGCCTCCCACGCAGTGAGATCTAAGAAATGGACTAGTAGTCCCTGTCAGAGGTGTCAGGAAACATTATAGAGTTCTAAAAACTATTTCAAAAGTGTCTGAAAAGTATCGTTACAAAGCCATCATTGTGACAAATCAGTGTGTTCTGTTGTTGACTTTCTGAGAACTAGAATTTTGACCCAGAGAAAAGATAATTATTTAGAATACTAATTAGTTAGAGGCTTATAACAAACAATGGTAAAGAAACAAGAACCCTGAATATCCCTTTATCTACACAGAAAACAGCTTAATTAGCAAGTAACACAGCCAGTAAGTATGATAAGTTAATGTGAACAAAGAAAGAATGTTAATGGAATGTGCTTCTTTAAAGAACATAATGATTTCATACAGTAATACACAGGACAAAATTCCCCTTTGCCGTAGATAAAGATACAATGATGTTACTGAAAGGTGTTATTTATAGTGTCCTTTATTCTACTTCTTAGTTGTGCATAGGCACAGGGACTACCTAGTTAAATGAATCAGAACTTTTGAGAATTTAGTTTATCTCTCTGGCATCTGAAAAGTTGCAGCAGATACAATTATTACCCCTGATACTGCAAGACCTGAACGCAGTTCTGTATAATGCAGAGAACTAGAGGAGATTGTTCAAGTGTCTGAAAGCTCATGTTGTAAGGATAGTAAGAACTGTAATAGGCATGAAGGATGTTGTACAACTGCAAGTATTCTAAAATTCTGTATTTTAAATTGAGAAGATAAGTAGGAAAAATGTGGGGACATTTTACAGAGAAGGCGGCCTGGATGCTGTGAGACTCCTTGGTGCTGAGCAGTTGGCAAGACCTTGAAGCAGAGAGACGAAAAGATAAACATAGGCCAGCTGCGAGGAGCCCAGCAGTTAGTTCGGTGGGAACGACTAGCAGTTAGAAGGAAAACAATGGAAATGAACTGTCAACATAGCTAACTTTAGCATAACTTGATTTCTTAGCACATGCGGTAGTGTAGCCAATAATATGTTAGCAATAGCTTTATGGACAGCTACCTTTAACCAATAATACACTGTAGTCACCCTCGTGGGGACAGAGGGATGTAACACAATGGGGTATATAGAAAAGCAACTAAGCTGAATAAGCATGCACTTGCTCACAGACCAGATGGATCTCTGCCTCTGTTTTTCAACAGAAAAAACAGTGATTTAGCTGTTAAAATAAACAAGGGAGGTGGTTGAGTCACCTTCCCTGGAGGTGTTTAAGGGACAGGTGGGTGAGGCACTGAGGGGCATGGTTTAGTATCTGATAAGAATGGTTGGACTCAATGATCTGGTAGGTCTTTTCCAACCTGATGATTCTATGATTCTATGGAATAAATAAATTGCTTTAAAAACCCAAAGAAGAAAGAAAGGGCATACAGGAGAAAAGAATATGAAGAGAATGGTGAGGAAAATATGTCAGGGTCGATACATGAAAACAGAAGGAAAGGCTAGAGATAGGAGCTGAGTAGAAAGACAAACAGCATTCAGAGTAAATACTACAGAAGAATACATAGAGCTTTACATCATCATAAGTGTTGAAGATCAAAGCCCAAAATGTTTCTGCTGCTGTTCTAGGTAATGTAAGTCTCTGACTGCCTTTTTTCAAAATAAATCCCAGATACTGACTAAGTGACAGTATTCAGAATTTAAGGAATGCTAAGCTTTCTTCAGACAGAGTCTGCCGAAGTGATTTATCATGGAAGCTGGCTTTCAGTGATTCACCTAGTGGGAATATAATCTTATTTTTCTGTAGTGGTAATGGCAGAATTAAATAACAGCTAGCTTAAAGTAATGCTTATGTTTTCTTATTACATTTCTTAGTCTTATTTATTATTTCTATTATGTTGTGATGTTCTTCAAAGAGGTAAAATACTTACAAAAATTCCAAAGACTCATTTTTTTAAGGGAGTAGGTGGTAAGGAACCTCTGTCCAATGAGCCTTCAGCTGAGGGTCTGACAGACATATGGCAGCAAATTGTGTCTATTAAAGAAAATCTAATTTAGCAAGTGTTTACACTGCAGTCACTTTTCCTTTGCTCTCAGTTCCTGCACTAGATTGTTTAAAGCAAAATCATATATGCATAAATGAGTTGCCGTCTCTGTTACGCTTGTAGGACTGACAGTCATTAAAAAGCCTGAGACAATCAAATCAGATGGCTGGAGAATCCTTTGTCTGACAAGCAAGAAGAAACACTGATCACAATGTGACATTCAGACAATGTGCCTTGACCAGCTTCACAATCTTCAGTAATTTCGTGTCAAGCTTTGGAATGGAAATGGCACAATACCATTGGTTTGTCATGACATTATTCTCTGAGCCAGTGATGATGTACAAGACTTATATTTCCTTTACCCTACCTATAGAAAAGCACAGAAATTGAAAAGAAACACTCTTTTCTGCTTTGTATTTTCCATCCGCATGTTCTGAAAGTCAGAACTGTCTCTTTCGTTTCTGCTTGACTACATAGAAAACCTCCATGAAGGCATCTGTGTGTTCAGCCCTTTCCAAGCAGCCTTGAGAAAACCCAGCCACACACAAACCATTACCTTGCCAGCAATTTCAGCATCTCCCTTCAGCTCTCGCACGTCATCAACAAAACTCAGCTGGGAGCCAGACAGCCCAAAGGCAGTAGGCAGGCCCTGTAGGACCACTGTGATTGTTAAAACTGCATCAGGAGTGCCCACGATTTAGAGATGAGACTGGAGGAAACCTATGAGTGTACTTAACTGCATGCAGCTGAGACTACCTCTTGAGTCTCCTGAATGCAGGGAAGGAAATTATTTCATGCAGAGACTATTTCAACAAAGCCATTTTTATCATGCCATTATATTTGCTTTCTCACTGGAATTATAAACTTGCTGCAGTAAGAGAAACCTAGGAGCTCTTCTGATGGGCTTTGCTGACTGTTACATAGGAAAAACTTCTTTACTCTGCTTTACTCCGTTCTCATTTGTTTCCAAATAACTGTGAAAAAATTGCAGCTTCCAGCCTTTCTGAGGAGGGGTTTTTTTGTGTGTAACTTTTTCTTCAATGAAGGGCAGATGTAATCAGGAAAAACAAATGTCTTTCTAATAATCAGAGAACATATTTTTTAATGAAGCTATTGTCATGAGTCTGTAGTTATCAAGGTCTTGTTTGTCTTACCCGGAGACAGGTGACGCATACCATCCAGTTTAAAATATGATAAAAGCATTCAGCCACTCCTATTAATTCCTGTAAATAAATAAAGAGCTTCACAAATTTAATCTCAAAAAGTCAGATTCTTATAGCTTTATCCCCCTTCAGTTTTGCTCCATTACTAACCTTTACAGAGCAAAGCAAACAATTGGACTCCACTGACCATAGCTCATTAGTTTCAAGCATGGTCTAGTGTGGCTGTGATTTATGTTCTGGACCTACAGGTTCTTCATGTTCATCTTCCTATGGATTTATTTTTGGCTGATGAGGCTGTGTCCTAGGGACCCCTACATCAGACACACTTTCTGAGCTATCTGTTGTTCATTGATCCATTTTCTTATCAATTGATCTGTAGCTTCATTTGTTCTAAAGATGAAAAAAATCAGTTTATCACCTCCAATGCCATATAAGAGTAAATACTGAATAAATGACTGCCCTAACAGAAAAGTGACATAGAGTACCTTAATTACAACGGAGATTGCTAGAAGATGCAGAAAGCTTTATCATTTTTTGTTTGCTGGCAGATGCAGAACTTGCAAAACCATTCTGTTTCAGCAGGGTGAAAGAAAACTTTTTTTCAATAAGATATTCCAGATTTTCCTTCTAAACCATCTGCTTTGGCTCTAATTGTCCCTCAGGTGCAGGACCTAGGAAAGCCCAGAGACCCCTGCAACTTTATAAACAGACATTGAGTACCTCTGACTACAAATATTACTCTTCTGCTTCATTGCTTTTTGCTGAAATGTGTGTACTCATGTTCCATTTACAACAGTCACTCTAATATCAAAATGGCAGAGATGTTGGCTGTCAAAATATCAGAATTTCTAAAGCACAAATTAGGACTGGCACATAAGTTTTTGCAGGTGTGTTTTAGGAAATCTCTGCCTATGTCATTTAAGAAGAGCAGAGAAAATTAGTTTCTTTAAATCCTGAAAAAACACCCTGTAGAAAATCTGAGACTACCCTTGGAAGACTGATCTAGAAAAAGTTTGCTTGTAGGTGATCCTGACTGCAGATTTGAAAATATGTTTCTTTGGTTGTTGCTGTGACAGATATTAAGCTTCGCTGCATCTCCCCAAAGATTTAGAGCACGGTTGACTTCTAAATAAGAGAGGTGCATTATGCTTTCACTGAACTCCTGCAGCCTGCATAGGCATAGGCAAAGATAAAAAAGAAAAAAAAAAGGTAGACCTTCAAGGAGAAACTATCTAGTAAAAAGGGAACCTTTAATCTAGATGGGTTATTATTCAGCTAAGGTGTTCTAAACCATATCTATGTCACTTTTCCTTGCACATAATGATGTGATTAGGTTATTGGCATCTTAAAAATTCATATATAAAAGGCCATCTAAATATATGCATCTAATACTCTTAAATACTTCCTATAGACTCACAGTACTCTTTTGCAGGATATATTTCATAGGGAGTTGGAAGAATATTTTTTCCAGTTCTTTCTCTGAAGTGGAGAACCTTGATGTTGAATGAGATAGTTTTGCCTCCTGGTGCTGAGGTAAAACATTTTTACCTACAGCTGTTCAAATGTAATTCAATAATCTTGCTACTGTTTTAACCTCTTACTAGTATTAACTAGCACTTATGCAATGTTAAGAAAACAGATAGTCAAAGAAACTATTTTTGCCAAAACTGCTGAGTAATATCAGGAGGAGAATTTAGGTTTTCTGAGTCACAGTGTCAGGCTGTTTGCATTAAATCCCACTGCTTCTCAATAGCCTTTTGTCTTTGCATTTGTTGTATAGAATGTAGAGACTGTTAACTACCATCTCAAACTACATTTAGAGAGAACTCATAAACCTTTATTTTGGTGGAGGATTTAACACAAAAGCCTTGAAAAGAAGCACACACATCAATGTGACTAACCAGAAGTGATTATGCCCATGGCAAGGAAGTTTCTTGATCTGTTACTTTTTCAAGGCACATCAATTTGGCACTAAACACCTCTGTTTCCTCACTTAGGTGCCTTGTAGGTTTCAGTAGTTTGTAAGCCATTTCCCAAATTCCTTCCAAATTCTTAAAACTTTCAGATATAAAACACAGGCCTCACATTCTGCTCTTTGTTTTCTGTACAGTAACAAATGAAACACTATTTGGTATTTCTGTAATTTCTATATGACTTTGATCCTTAGGTTAATTTTTAGAGAAGAAACAAGTCATATGTGAAGCATAATAGGCAACTGGCCTAAAATAACCATAAACGCTTCCTCAGCAGAGTGAAATGTCTGAAATGAAAGACAGATGCGGTACAGAACCAAGGAAAGGAAAGAAGCCTTAACATGATGGCTCCAGCAGAGATACAGCAGACTGATATAAATCAATAAATGCAATGCATAGCTATAAAGTTTACAAAAGGCAATTTAAGCCACAGAGACAGAGGGCTAGCTTAGAAATTTTCATGAAGACTACCGAGAGAATCTAAGATGGACACATCTAAGATGGAAAGAACTAGGAAGTAAAATCTGCATTGAAAAGCTAAAAGTATTTGTGGTGTTATACTGCTGGCTTCATCGTCTGGAAAAAGGGCTGAATGCAAAATGTTGACTGAGACCACAAAGGAAAAATACAAGTTATAGTTATATGACAAGATTTAGAGGAAACTTTAACTAATGGTTTAAAGCATGATGCTGAATCACTAGTTTGAATGGGATGGCAAAACATTTCTTTGTTAAAGATCAAAAAATTGTCAACTCTTGGGTTTGATTCACAGCATACTCATCAGATAACCATGGTTGTGCATCAGCTAACCAGATTACAGCGATACAAATTACTGTGAAGAGAAGCAAGTAGTTCTTTTGCCTGAGATAGTCACTATGACTATCCGTGAAATTTAGTTCATATAATCTTAGCTAGTCAAACAAGAAGTGAAATTAGAAATAAAAAGAGGTTTTTATAATTCAGACATTTGCCTTTTGACAACATACACAATGTTGTTGTTAATGGACATTGCAGGGCTTTAATGTTTAAAAGTTTCATATACTGACACTAGAAATGTTCTGTTCAAAAAAGGAACACTCAGAAAAATCTAATTTACTGCCTCAAGACATCTCTGTCTTTCTCTTATTTTAAATTGTCTGTTGGCTTATACAAAAAAGGTTCTTGGTTCACTGTTGCATTGAAAAGTTTCTGTGTTCAGTTTTATCATTCTGATTTAGACTGCAATATGGCAAATTCCTGTTAATACTTTCCTAAAACCATTATTTCCTCTTTCTTTTGGTAATAAAACACTTCACTGAATGTAAATTTCTGGGTCCAGATAACCTATGCTTTCTTGCCTTAGAAGTTCAGTTGTTCAGTGAAAATAAAACCAATAAATTTCTGATGTCTTCCATATAACTGACAAGAAATGAATCAAAGAATGCATGAAAACTAATTTGGCTTATACCTCATAAAAATCTTGGCTGAGACAAGACTTCTTAATTAATTATACCTAGTCTTGCTTCCTGTTTTCATGAAAAGGAAAATATGGTTAAAACTATGAAGGCTTTTGTTTAAGTCTACATCTCTCTTACTTTCCTTTGATTTATGCTTCTAGCCTTAATAGCAAAGGCACTGACGACCTCAAAGCAAACATATGCTTACATCTATATTAGCAAGCAGGTTAGCTCAACAGGAGAACAGCATTAGATCAAAACAGTTCATGCTTGAGCCCCAGTATTATATATTTACTTTAGGCTACATTCAGCCTGGTCTGCAGAATTGAATGTCTTCTCCTTGCACATGGTTTAAAACTGTCATGAGCCCATATCTCTGGCTAAAACACATTAGAGTTGTAGTGCATTAGATCTGCACCCGAATCAGGAATTTTTGTTTAATTTTTTCTGAATTTCATGTGCCAAAATTGCTCTTCAAAATGGTCCGAAATGCTAATGAAGACACAGCCTACGCCAGCGAACAAGATGTATACATTTTTTCCAATATATCTGCAAGTATCATGTTAACAGGAAAACTTCACAAGCTTCTCGTTTAAATTTACAAAACCAAAAATATTTCAAATTATGTTCCTCTCTGAATACATTTTAGACTAGCAGTATTATGCACAGATATTCTATGCATAAATCATAGACTAAAATCATATTGCCTCAATATCGTTACTGAAGGGTGGATTAATTTATTACATAACACATAGTCCAGGGACTGGTATTAACAAACAGTGCAATGCAGCTTGAAAAATTTGCTTGAAATGGACACAGAGCAAGTTATTTATGGACTGGTTTAGTAAACGTTGAATGCATTGGGAGACTACATATTTTAGTTTTCCATAGAAGTAATATTGTGCTGAGATTATTTGTTCAAGTAGTGGATTTTCTCTTACATATCTAAAAGGACTTAGTGGACTACATTAATTAGTGACTGCTTCTATTTGTATGGCTGAATCTACTTATATATTCTTAATTTTTCCAGATCTGGAATAATCAGCATCAATCTCTTAAATCTTGATCATATAAGTTTGTGCCTATAAATATGTCTTCCTTCACTGAACACTGAGACAGGCATTTTCAAAAAAAACAGCACAGTTATTTGCTATGTAACTAAAGACTCATTTTCTACTTTACATAAAAAGACTTAGACACATTGCAAGATATTGTGTTTCATTGGTTCTTATTTAAATAAACAGGAGTTACAGGCATTCAGCATTTCACAGAGCCAAGGCAATCCTTTTAGAAAGTGCTTCCCTTAGTAGTTTATGTAGTTCCTAGTTTCACACTATGATGTCTATTTTTTTTTTGCATATTTAAGCCAAACATATGTAACTATCTGCAGGCGTTACCCTATCACTTATTTTTAAATCAAGCTCTTTCTGTACACTCTAAAGGGTATCATTAAGACTGTTGTTTCATATTAGTTTAGCATTTCCATTTTAAGTGGAAGTAAGCTATTCCTATATTACAAAAAAACCCCACAAATGTTAATCTAATGATCAGATAAATGGTCCCAGTGCTCAGAATTGTTTACCAGATTAAAACATAGGTCACCACTTTTAGGACACGCAATACATTCCAGAAAATAAGAGTTCATTTATGAAATTACTGAGGGGCATGGT
This sequence comes from Piaya cayana, assembly GCA_013389865.1. Classification (NCBI taxonomy): domain Eukaryota; kingdom Metazoa; phylum Chordata; class Aves; order Cuculiformes; family Coccyzidae; genus Piaya; species Piaya cayana. The sequence continues at coordinate 397,308 of WAAB01003969.1, read as the reverse complement.
TTAATGTTTGGTGGGAATGGTTGGACTCGATGATCTGGTGGGTCTCTTCCAACCTGGTGATTCTATGATTCTATGAAATACCAGCACAGCTTATGGTACAGGAGAAGTCCATGTTGCCTGTAAGACATAGCCATTGAACTAGGACACGAAATGCATGTGCACAGCAAGAGTTATTTTTAATAGATAAAACTTGTCTTTACAAATCAATAGACATTTCTGTAGGCTTTCATTCTAGGCTCTAGCTTCTTCTATATGCTGTCAACTGTAACCAATAAATCTAAACCTATGTTTACTCTGCATGCTTTACTGCAGTGCTTTTAGGAGAGTACATGAGTTCTGACAGCTGTATGAATAGGCAATAAACCAGGGATTGTTTGAAAACAAATCATTTTTCCTTTTCTTATAAAATGCTAAAAGCTGCAAAGATATATGAAGAAATGGGGGACCAATATAAGGTATTAATCTCTTCAGAATTGCAATTATATGCAGTCCTTTAAACATATGTCCAGAGCAACTAAATTATTGTATTTGAAGTCAAACTGTAGATTAAACTTGGGGAATGCATAGAGAGGCAGCCAAAGAAAGGGAGAGAAATGATTTTGTATGAGGAGGAGGGGAGTGACATTTTGATTTGACAGGTTAGCGTCTTTATATTACTGTTCTGCCAGTAAAGACCCTCTCTGGAGGTGTATGAAAGATTTTGCACTTAAAACTGAACTGGCAAAATAATCTTCTTCGCTGTGTAGATTAATGTTAGGAAATTTTCTTTGCTTGTCTAAGGCAGTTGAGAATCTCTCTTCATATATTTAAAATATCCTTTTATTTTTCCCATCTTCCCAGGTCTAGGTCCCTAAAAAGTGCTAGTCACTGTGGGAGGGAGAAAAACGGTCACAGCTTTCTACCTCATTATTTCTGTAATTGACGTACCTTCCACACTTGTCACAATCTCAGAACAGAAGGCGCAGGGAGGTAGAGGAAAGTTCAGGTGGCAAGCAGGCACATGAAAATAAAATAAATCAAGCTTCCAAAGACACAAGTGAGAGTAAACTATTATTTAAAAGATTTGTTTTCTCATGACTGTATTTCCATTCAGCCTCAGACTAAACTTCTTTCCCTAATCTACATATCTATTTGTCATTATCTCAGCAATGTTTTCGTTATACATTACATCTTGTCAGGGGTCCTTCCTTGTCATAATTCACTCTTTCATTGCCCCATCCTATGTGTAAACATCCCCACATTCACTGGGCACCAATTTCTGCCTTAGAAAATTTTATGATTATCCACTGAAATCTAGACCCAGACTCCTTTGATGGTATTCCTATTACTTCAGAGACCAAATTTAGAATAAATCATCCTCCCACTCCCCATATTTTTAGTTTCCCAGTTGTGATTGCAATTGTGATTGCAGGGGCTAATTACCCTTTAGTCAGACAGTGGAAAAGGCCTATCTGAAATCTCTGAAGTTTCTTGACTTTGGCACTCCCTCCTCTGTGTTCTGTGTTTTAGACATATGAGTTTGAGGAGCCAGCAGAGAAGTCAAATAAAAAACAAAAATTACAGAAATTGTTTTCTGGATCACTAAATATCAGTCTGTGTACAAGCAGCTACTGTGTGAAGAATATAACCTAACTACAGGCTGAAGCAATACTTCAAAGGCAAGCACAAGCCAATACAACATGAAATCCATTCCATGTCTTTGTGTCCCCTTTCTTAGAATTAGCCACTATAATTCTATGTAAATGTTATTTTATTAATTTGCTTTTGTAAAAGAGCCTCTTTAATCTTGATAAATTCTCAGCTTTTATGACTTGTAGCAGCAATGAGTTCCATATTCTATTGGAAAATACTCCGAGCAGATATTTCCATTTATCAGTTTATAATAAGCCATCTCTTATTTTCCTTGCATTTGCATTCTTCCTCCCTGAAGCAGGAGGAAAGTTAATTTTAAATTATTTAAAATATATGAGGAATTTGTAATTTTTTTGACCAGTGTTTTAGCAGTATTGATCCTACTGGTGGTCTCCATGAGCTCAGTGTCCGGTTTCCCTGAAGATCCTCAGAATCTTCTCTGCTCTTTTTTAACCCACACAAGTTTTGCAACCTACTTACTGTGCTGATCCCCTGTTCCATACCACAACTATGCCAGGAAACATTGATCTCAGGATGAAATTTTGAGGCACTTTGCTTTCCCACAGGAGAAACTGACAGTTTAATTCCAGGCTTTCTCTTCTGTCTCTTATGCAGTTTTGATCCCCAGTAATATTTACTTTCCTTATTAATTTTGTGTGCAGGACCTTGTCAAAGGATGGAATAAACTACTTGCTATTTATTACTTTGATGACAGTCACTGAATTTTAACACATCAGCAAGACACTTCTGAAAAATCTGCGGGCTATGCTTTTGTTATATTCTGGTCTTTCAGTAGTTTATTGTTTTATTTTTTGTGATACAGATGCAATGTTTATTCATCTGTAACTTCCTGGATTAGTTCTGAAGCCTTTTTTAATTAGACATAAAATTTACCACCCTCTAAGTTACTGATATAGTAGGCATTTTTAATTAAAGCCTGTGTACCTTGTTAGTTGCTCTGTCCCCTCATACCTAAGTTTCTTCTGAGCTCTATAGAGTCTATCATTTAGGCCTGATGACTTGGGGGTTTTCAATTATTGATTTCTCTCAGCATCTTTTCTTATGATAACTCAGTTGTTAAGATATCATCATTATTGACAGGTGAAGCAATCCCAAAACAGAAAATGCCATTCATTCTCTATATCAAAGATTGAAACAAAGAAACAACTGTGTTAGCACTACCTGCATCTTCTTTAATTGCCTTTATCTCCAAGGACCTATGACCAACAAAACCAGTAACTGTGAATTTGCATTTTCACACATGTCCGTATTCTGAAATAAGGCTTGAAATGTCCATTCACCTTAGGTCTTCTCTCTAGTGAAGCCCAAGCAAAGTGTATATTGGTTAGCATGGTTACCTCTCAAACACTTGAGTCTGCAAGTTTCTACCCTTAGTTCAAAGGTGTTTCTCATGATTTTCCTTGTTCCTCCAAGCTGAATTGCAAAACAAGCAGTGATGCACGAAACGCCACACCTTCTGATGCTTTCTTTGAGAAAATACTGATTTAAGTAAACTTCAATTGCTCTCATATATTATATTAGAGACACAAAAGTACTCAATGAATACAAAATTTAATTTAACAGTGAAATCATAAGCATATTGGTAACACTATGCATGACAAAAAAATGTTAATTATTATTGAATTAAAATTCTGCCACTCATAAATAAATACTGAAATAATACTTTTCATGAGAGAAAGACAGAATTTTCTAGTCTCATATATGTAACTTGATAACTAGTCAAAGAGGAACTAAATTCTCTCTCAGAAAAAAAAGTCCTAATCTTAGAGTTTGAAATTCTAGACCCCTAGATACGAAGTATGATTGATAATTTTAAGACCAACATCTCTCACTGAACTCTTCCCAGAAGACAAGCAGAATTGGCCTACAGTTAATACCTCAGGGAAAGGAAAAGGCTTATTAGTACATTGTTTTGTAACATGCAGTAGAAACTCTTGATAGAATACCACAATCTGTGCCCATGCCTGAAATGAAGCTCACTTTTTGAAAATGTGATTTAAATTATTCTTTTACCGATTAAGTACCACAGTGTCAAAGTGATGACTAGCTTTTCCCTGTTGTCTTCCTAAAATTATGACAGTCATCTTCATTTTTTTTCCCATCTTCTCTCTAGAAGTTCATAGGAAGTAAATTTTCAAAATATTGACATTAATGGGACTCATGCAGTTAAATCCCTGTGCATCACTTTGAAAATTTACTTGCTAGCGTACTAATGAAACTTAAGGTCCTTGAATATTTATTATCCTCTATAGGATATCATAAATGTAGCTCTTATTTTAAAAAAATGGAAAATCTGCTATATATGCATAGTTTGCTGACATTCATATAATTGTAATCAAACTGTATTAATTTCTGTTGTTCCATTTATTTGCTGTTTGACCTCCCTCCCTCCTTAATAATTGCAGACTTTCAGTTGGATGACACTTCCAGGGATTAATCTCCCACTTAGGGTTGTGAGATAAAGATTGAGCATGGGAAGGAAAGAATTTTAAAGGGGAAAAAAAGAACATATTAAAAATGCGGTAAGCTATTATTTTTCCTGATAGCTGCCTAGCTACAGTCTTCTTTGGATAGCTTTGAAAGTTTCCATCAGCTATTTGCGGACAGAGGACCTCTTGGATGGATGCTGAGGGTGAAAAGGAAAGGATAGGGACAGGTGGTACAAGACTGTGATGGAAGTTTGTTTTAACCGTAAAACAAGGGACAGAAAACTACAACGCTGTTATTACTTCTGGACCTACCTAATGTTCATAGCTCTGCGTAGGCCCTAATAAATGCTCAGAAGTCATTCTGTGGCAGTATTATTACAGTGTCTTTCTGCTGCTGAGTATTAACCAAATACTATCAGAAAAGACAATTCGGATTCATTCTAACATGAATTATCCACACTGTCCTCTGTTGCTCTTTACATATTCCAGATCTTCACACCCAACCTCAGGTGCTTGCCTTGTAATACTTATCTGCTGGGAAAGGGGCTCTGCTCCATCCATGTATGAGAGAGTGAGATGCTCAAAGTGCTGTTTTATGGGATTATGACCCCAAACACATTTTCACAGGAGATTGTTAGTCTGTGTCTCAGATGTCTGCTCTTTCCTCTGTGCACTTCTCACAGCACAATGAGAAGTTTGTCTTTTTCACTAAACCAACTCCTCCTGCCCTAGAAATCACAAGTCAGGGTATTTCTAAATCATGTAGGCAGCTGAAAGTTACCATGTCTTCTTGACCTAATTAGTTATTTATTACTTTTGGTCTGAAAGACTTTTAGAGCAATCTAGTGCTTGAAGAATTAAATGTTTTTATAAAATGATACCAGCTGAATAGTGACACCAAAATGAAGTACTGAAAGAACATTTGTTCATCTAAGGATTCAATGGAGAAAGGACAATGAACATAGGAAGCTATGACAGCTTGAATCTTGCAAGTAGAAAGTCTTCATTGTCTTTATCCTTTGAGAATATAATGAGATCTACTTATTAAAATGGTATCTAATAAAATTGAGGGTTTCATACCAGTTATCTAAAAGGACAAAGAAATAGCATGTGACTAAGTAACACTGATTTCTGTCTTGTTACTGAATGACTTATTTCCCTAGAAAATTGTAGTTTTAACAATGCTTATATTCATTACTACTGATATAATAAGGATCTGAGAAGGACAAGACTAAGTTTAAAAAAGGAGGAAGGCGAGGCAAAAGTAGAAACTGGAGAGTATATTTGGTAACATCTCACTTAAAATATTAAGCTAAGAGCTGCCTATTTTTAAAATCACCAGTGCACTGTTTCCTTTTAGAAAAGATATCCAAATCAAGACAACAACTCTCTATCCATTCCATCGATGTTTGTCCAATATATACAACTTCAGAGTTGTATTAATTTCAGAGTCCTTGTACTTTTAAAGACTTTATATATATTTCTCAAGATTGACCTCTGTGTATGTATATTTGATTTTATCCAAAGTGTGCTTTCTTCTTGCTTTTGTTAAAAAGTGGTATAATTCAGGTATCTTTTACTGCCTGGAAATTGTTGAAGTAGTTTGTATTTCAGAAGTATGATAATTCTTGTAACCATTTCCTGTTATTCTTTTAGGGACCTGAAAACACTATAATCTGATTTTATGCTTTGCTTTAGATATCCAACTTATGTGTTAGTTAAAAGAGAGAAAATGTTTTGTGTATGGGTGCATATGAGAAAAAGACAAACAGAAAGAAAAAAATCTAGTATGTGTTGGAGTTCATCTTTCCTGGTTACAATAGCAAAAATGGCAAAAATAAGAGCATTGTTGCTATGCATCTTGCAGTTGTTGTTCCTGTCCCCACTGTAACTAGCAGAAGTTATTCACATTATGCAGAAGCATCAGAAAGATGTATGCATGCAGTAGTTCAAAGGGTTAGATATTCCATAGGAGATAATAAACATGGTCATTTTTGAAAGGACTTTAAAAGGTCACCCTCAGAAAAGTAGTAGAAATCCTATTAACATGTAAACCATGCCAAAATAAAATTTTTATTTACAGATATTTTGAACCTGCGGCAAGGGGCAAAGCTATTAAAGTTTCTGGTGGTGTAAAATACAGTTCATGACAGAGGTCCTCAAATGCTCTTAGTAAGTTAAACTTTGAAAGCAGAGATGCTGAGTTTATTTCGCTTCAGTTTCAGTCCTGATTTTTCTACATTAAAACTGCACTAAAAAGTGTTTTAGTTCACTACTGCATGCCTGTTGTCTTCCTACCCAAAATTTCCTTCTCTGTGTCATAAAGTTTTACAAGATTTATGAATCGATTAGATATAGGAATACTTTCATGGGAAATATCACTAGTCACTTTTATCTATATGCGCAATGGCATCACTCAGTATTTCTCAACTTAGAAAAAAATGATGAAAAACAAGGAAAATAAAATAAACAAGTAACAAAAAAGTACTAAAATGAAAATATCAGTTCTGCATATTGAGGAATTTTGACCTATATGTTATATGCAGCTGCTTAGATGAGTCCTGAGAAAAGACTGAATGTTTCATAAATTTTGGGGGTCTTGGTTTGTTTGGGTTTTTTTTCCATTCTACTTTCTCTTCTCTTGACTATTCTTAATGCTGAAATTCCAATTTCTTTTCTCTTCAAGACTTTCACCTCCAACTTCCTATTAGCCTTTAATGATGTTTCTCTCAGAAAATCCCAGAAGACTCTCCATCTCTGCTACTTTTAAAAGGTTGAGATTTTCTAATCTAGATTGCTTCCCAATAATTCAATCAATATTCAGTGTAGAGTATCCGTTGAATTATTGGGGTTTTTTTAAAGAATGTGTGTCTGTATGTATATATAATATACCTCTCTCTCTCACAGTTGTATGCACAGCTTCACACAGTTGTACGTAAACCCCTGTGGCTGGGGCATACTCTATTTCTACCAGTGCTGTGACACTTGGAGGGTACAAGGAGTATAAGGGTAGCTCTAAGGTGGGAAAGTGTCCTTTTGTCAGCCTTCAACCACTGTCAGAGCCTGAGGATGTTGACACTTGAAAAGGCTGTCTGATTCCCTATCTGGCCTGGGACGCTTCAGCCCTTTCCAGAGCTTCCAGATACTGCAGGAGGCTGGAATATAAGTAATTCATGATTTTACATCACACAAGGACATCGGTAATGATTTGTAAGTTTGAAAATGTGTTTCTAGTAAAGGCAAGTGCTAGGTGCACTGTTCTGTGCCCATCCAACTGCTGCTGGAAGCTATGATCGTGCACTCGTTTGGCTTAGCTCTGACACTTGCAAGCTGCTTCAAGAGTGAACAGTGTGGGTTTACTGACATGTCAGTTCAGTCCTTACTTCATCTCCAGCAAGTGGCAACAAAAGTGGTGACTATTGCTGGTAAATCATGGCAGGTGATCCTGGAATTATCATTACAGAAAAACTCCTCTATAAAAGTAACTTAGATGAGAGAGGGACAGAACTGCCACTGTAATGCCTTCATATAAGGAATTAACCTATACTCTCATAACCCAGAAATACCTATATGTTTGCCTAATAAAACCTGAGGCCACATGCACATCACTTGAGATATGAATATATGACAAATACAGCAAACATAGCAGTCCTTTTCAATATAATAATATTTGATCATCTGAAACACTCATATAAAAGGAATTAAGAAAGAGAGAAATAATTTCTGTAGTCTTTCTCAGGATTAACTGTGCCTTCTGATACTGAGCTACCTAAACTCTGCAAAGTAAACTTATCATTCAGTCCCACTTCTCTGGCTTTAATTTTGCTACAAAACCCAAGTTCACTGACCTACACCCAGAAACTTTTCCAAGGCTCTATCCTGAGCTGCTTTCTTGCAGAGTTTTGAAATTTTATTTGAAGTGTTTATCCATTCAGTTTCACATCTGAATTCAGAGTTTATGAGATCAGCTCAATTTAGGCCAATATATGTAAGGCTTTATCTGCCTGTAGTTGATTTGTCTATGAAGAACCGAGTGAAATACATTGTTCATACAGAATATTGGCATAACAATAACGTTATAAAAACGTACTTAACTTACGACCCCACATTTCTGATATTGCATGTATTAGACTAAAGAAAGAAAATAATGTATTTGTAATAGATCAAAACCTCCTAAATTAATGCAATTGTAGTTTAAATTTTATCTAAGACTTTCAATAAAAACATTTATTTTTATTACCTATAATTTGTTGACAGTCAAGGCATTCTTCACATTTTCTTGAAGTAGACTAAAAAGCACTACAGGATAAAGGAAATGATCGCAGGCTAGAAATAAGGGTTTGAGTGCCATACATGTCTTGGCGTGCGTCCTTGGACAAGAAAATGCATTTCCATTTTCCTATCTGCTATGTAAGAGAAATAGATGTTGCCTTGTAAAGATAGTATGAAATTTCATTAGCTAATGTTTACACAGAGCTTTGAACTAATGAAGCATTACAGTGTAAAACATTATTTGTAGCCGTGGTACTTCAAGGATGCAGAAAGGATCAAATATCCTTTTCACTTATTGAAGATAAGGCTTGATTTTGTTTTGAAGTTCTAACATCCTTTTGGCTTTTTATTTCACTTCAAGGTTGCACCTTAGCTTTTATTGACTACTCACTTTAAATTCCTTTTTCTGTGTCCTCTCCTTTATTATAAAAATTGACTTGAGGTTTGCATGCAGTTCTTTAACTGGGTGCTTGGAAGAAGCAGCAGTACATCCTAAAAAGAAGATTCTTAATTTCAACAATATTGCATACTGCAATACCCATTTTGACTGTTCAGTTTCTATTACTAGAGTGGCATATGCTTGGTCAGCAAACATACAGTGATATGTAGGCAGTTTTATATCATTTACTACTTGTCAAGAGTAAATCAATGTTTGCCTTAAAACAGAGCCTTCAAATGTGACTTGCATGCCACTTTTTTCCAAGTCTTTATTTTAATAATTCTTTTTTTTCTTTCTGAAATAAAATAAACTCATTTTGCAGAGGTAGAGGGAGTCTTATTTCCCAAATGATCCTCCATCCTAATCAAAGAGTGCATTATAGCAGCAGTAATTTCTGCAAGATGAAGGGATGAAGTTTCACCATGTTTTATACAACTGGCATATTGAATTTTACTTGCTGCCAGAATAAAAACTGGGTTTGTTGTTTTTAATTATTTCTATTTTCTCAAAGGTTACCACTGAACAGTTAAAAAAAAAATGGAAAGTTGTGACACAAATTTGTTTGCTGATGGTGCAGGGATATCTTGTGTAGATTTCAGGGGTTTGAATCATGCCTAAAACAAGTCTTGTGTGTAGCATAAAGTCATCAGGATCATGAGATTTTTCCCAAATTAGTCATGAATAATTTGATACAGCTATGGACAGTTTAAGCAGATTTCCAAGCATTAGTCATTCCCACTCAGTCCTAAGCCTGAATTTTCACTAATAATTTCTACATTTTCTGTCCTATTGTATGTTTTCCTGTTTTTCAGCATCTTTCTATGAAGATAAAACACAACACTTGCTACTATTACTGTTGTATTTCTGTCCTGGAACACAAGAAATGCTGAGGACAGGTGACACATGACGTATTTCAAATTAGCACATATACCCACTATAAGAATGAAATACAAACTCCTACACATGAAAAGGCAGGGAATCATGGTATCTCTGAAAGTAATGATGATGGTCTGAAAGAAAATGCTGGGACAGAAACTGCAAGAGCAAGTCCTAAGGAGGTATATGATGCTGGAGGGCCAAAATGAAACAGCAGTAAAAATCAGATCATCAAGATGCACAAAACCAACAAAAGCACAGGCTTTCTTTTAATTCTTTCTATGTAAGGAGCTGTGATTGCAAGGAATATCAGCAGCCATGCCACTGAGTATTTCTTGGGCACAGGGATAGTTGCTCAGAGCAACAAAAGCAACACAGCTGTTGTACTCACCAGTGACTCTTTTTCCTGGAGTCCTGGCAGCAGCCACACTTTCAACCATACCAAATTCAGTTATATGGAACCTTCTTTAGGGGAAAATGCTGCTGTAAGAACTCTGGCTTGGGATTAAAGTAGTTTCTTCAGTGATAAGGAGGAAAACCTACCTGTGTTACTTCAGAAAAAGTCTGAGCCATTATGTAGAACCAACTATAGCTGTATTTCTCCTGCCCCAGGGATATATTTGATGACAGTATTTAAGAATGCAATCTCTATCACTTCTTGCAAAATACTTTTAACATACAGGAAACATTTCTTACCTTTGCTGTGGCACATTAATTATTTATGTAGAAAGCAGTGCTGTGATTTTGAGAGATCTGCAGTACAATTAGGAGAGGAATAAGTGCTAAAGACATATTTTTGAAGTATCCTTTAGGATTAGATTTGGGCATTAATAGGCTCGCTTCCTCTACTATCTGTATTGTTTTACTAGTTCCTAAAACAACAGCTGGTTCTACATGCTTACATGTTATTTTTATTTTAAGCTTATTCTACTGCCATACTTCTTACTTCAGAATATGGAGTTCACAATCGCTCCTTCTGCTGTGTGTAGCAGAACTGATTTTTCAGTGAAACAAATAAAGTCCATACTTATTCTTGTTTCATATAAGGTATGACCATGAATGAACTCTTACATATTCACAATAAGGTCATGAAAGATTTACTTTGGAAAAATAAAAAGTAGTAGGAGAAAGAAAGAACTTTCTAATATATCTCACCAAGTTCATGTGTGGTATGCCCAGAAACATCGCCGAGCTTTAGAGTTATTTCAAAGTATTTGGATATTCAGGTGTCTAATACTCTTGAAGATGTATTTCAGAAAATAAAAATGTGAGACATGGCTGTTTCAGTGTTCTTTTGGGACAGGAAACCATTCTGCCTAGTGGTTTACTTCCATATAGCTGCATACTTTCATTAGCTATTCAAAGTTACATTCTACGACAACACTTTATGGGGTGTTCAAATGAAGTGATTTTTTTTTTCTTTTAAAGAAAAATGTCACTAAATCAACACTTGGCTAAGTCAGCTTCCATCATCCTATCAATAATACAAATGCATAGGTGTAGAAAAACAATGACTGATAACCTGTAAAATTTCAATCAATTCTTACCAATGTTAAAATTATCTTACTTAGCTACATTTGGTAAGATTTATTATTGCAGAAACTTTGCAATAAAATGTGGGATATCTGTTAAGTTACCACTGTGGAATTCACTCTACCACACAATACTTTCCATTAGTATGTTAACTACATTTAGTGCCTTATTAATCCTTTCATGCTTTTCTTCTGTTCGCACAATAGAATAAACATACAGTTAATGAAACTTTTCAGTAACCTAAATGGCAGTGACTTACATTCATTTCTGTTATCTCCATGAAAGACTGCTGTTGTAAAGGAACAAATAAAGTTACCACCTTATGCTGGAAAATGATTGTAAGCATCAGGTTCAGACACAGTGTAATGGTAAAGGTCCTTTAAAAGAAGATTTTTTTTCATTTCAAGAAATAAGAATATTTTGAAACTGTATTTTAAGACTGTTATGTATGCAAGGAATAATTTCTTGAAAATATTAAAACAAGTTCAAATATATTGCAGATATAAATGAGGTTGAATTCAACAAGTGAAATGAAGTAAATCTATAAATCGCTTTTAAATACTTCTGTGAATTAAGTAAATTATTAATACTCATTAATTTTAGATTGGGTTGTGATTTATTTGACGATAAGTTTTCTTCCCTTAATTCTAATAGCAAATTTAAAACTACAAAAACTAGATTTTATTTTCTCCTTAGTCACCTTTCAAAGCCTTTAAAATTAGTTCACAGATCCCAAATGTTCTCTGTCAGCAGGCAGAAAACCAACAGGTAATATTCCTGAATTCAGTTTATTCAGTTTTAGTCTGATGTTTAGCCACCAGAGGCTCCTACTTGAAGTGCGTGACTCATATGTTTGACAAATATATAATCTGCAAAAAATAAAAATGTTATAGGTGAGCAACCAAACATTGCTAACAGCAAAGAATAAACATATTGAATTTAAAGAACTAATGAATTGTTCATCCTGTGTATTCAGCAAATTCTTATGAATAACAAATATTTATTCATGGATAATTTGCTAACCAAAAAAAGGGAGATTCATAATGCATATTTCTAGACTCCTAAGTCACAGTACTGCACAGCACTGTTCTTTTTTGGCAACTCTCTTCCATCAAATTCAGTTCTAACTGTTCTGAAGATTCTCAGTATTTCTGCTGCCATGACTTCCAGGATTCAGTGGGCCAATTCTATCTTTTAAATTGACAGTAAGTATTATTTTATCCAAGCTAAATATTTACATATTTATTATATTTTGTGGAACAAGTCAAGTTTTGTGAGCCTGTTGAAACAAATTATTTGATTCTGCTATTTAGTTATTCTACACAGTTGTGGAAGATTTAAAAAAATCTTAAGGGCAATTAGCTTTTGGCTTCATAATTATATGAGGCAATATTAGAGGTACTATTTAGCTATTCTAGTAAAAACAAAGTAATATAATTAAATCTTTGCCATCAAGCAATGATACACATAATGTATTAATATAAGGTGGAAAAGACAAACCAATTTAACAGAGAAGTAAACTGAGGCTGTAAGCAGTTCAGGCAGAGTTTGACCCTATTTATTTTTATATGCAACTAGTTGACATCAATGAAGATATAATATAGGGAAGAATCGAGGTGGTTTTTTTTTCCTCCAATTACATTTTAAATTTTGTTTTGCATAATAACTGGTGACTTGATTAAATGGAGAATACATTGCCCAAGTTGACACAAGGAAATGCTCCAAGTCATGACAAAATTTGAAAAACTGTGTGTGTTCTGCTTCTTATAGCATTCTTAAAGTAGGTAGCCAGAAAGAGAATAACTATGTACAGAAATAGCTTTGTAGTACATAGCTACCCTATGTAATGAAGCCTAAAATAAAATTCAATTCTGCATTTTAAAGCACAATATTTTCCTTATGTCTATTAATTTTGCAGTTCAACTTATGGGGATTTCTCCGAAGTTTTCAACTTGTCAACAGTTCTTACCCACCTTAATCTGCAGATATCCACCAAAGCAGCAGTGAACAACTGGGAACTCCTGGATTTAAAATTTTCTGTTTAATGTCTGCACTGTTCAGGGACTGTAATAATGTGCTGTAGTTTTAGATCAATTTAAGAAAAAGAAGCTTTAGTCTGTCTTTTGCACTAAAGAGATGGAAAATGCTCTTACACAGAATGTGGGTAAGTTCCTGTCTGCTAATCATGTCAAGACCTGGTTATTAATGATTAAACAAGTACCTGCTTATTAATGGTCTGTGCAAGAAGTAGGGCAAGGGAATAGAGGACTTTTTCTGTCACCTGCCCGTATTAAAAAAATGCAACATTCCCAAAGATACAGATCTTCAATAGGTTCACCTCTAGATACAATACTACATCTTGATCCTCTACTTCTAATCTTGATTTGTTTGTTTGTTTTTTTTCCCTATAATAACCATATTACATAATCTGTCCAGGAATCAGGTACAATCTACCAGTAAATAAGAGATGTGAACCCTTCCAGACCAAAAAATTACTTATTTGGTATCACAGAAGAAGAGATACAGGCCAACTGAGGTGACAAATCTCCATACAGATGTACCCATATATGATATGTATATCATATGCAGAGTGCCTGGTCCACCAGCTCTGCCAGATGTCACAACCAGTACCCAAAGAGAGATGCATTGCTGCAACTAGGAAAGATGACATGACTAAGAAAAAAGAAATAATAGAATAATAGAATCATAGAATTGCTAGCTTGGAAAAAAAGACCTCTGAGATCAACAAATCCAACCATACCTGTCCACAACTAAATCATATCCCTGAGCACTTTATCTACCCATCTTTTAAATACCTCCAGGACTCAACCACCTCCCTGGACAGCCTGTTCCAGTGCAACTTATTTGGAGAGAGAGAGGAGCCCAGGAAGAAAAATAAAATTACAGGTAATTAGTTCCTTTAAAATAAAACAAAAACTATCTATACCCTTAGTAGATGGAAAAACAACTAATTCTTTATTTATCTAGTTTTCTTATCAATTGTACATGGTCTTACTGGTAACATATTTATAGTAGTGTTGGTTTGTGCTCATGTGGTTTCAGATATTTTATACCACATTGCCATGATGCATTAGCTTACCCTTTGACCTTCTAATTTCATTTAAAATGCTATCACATACAATGGAAAACAAATATGGTATCGCAAGTTTTTGGGAAAGCTTTCCAAAGGAATTTGTCAGCATAATTTCAAGTTTGTTATATATATGATCTTGAGGTCCAAAGAAAAAAGAGCAGTTAATAGTTAGGATTTTGTAACTGGCATTTGCAGATTAATTTTATGTACCTTTTGGTTCTGATGTATTCAGCAGTTGACACTAATCCTAACAAGGGCATTGCTATGTACTAAAACCTGATTTTTCCCTTAGAGCTAAGAATGGCATGCATTTTTTTATTAGATGGAAGTTATGCATAAGTAAAAAACTTGCATGACTTCATTTAAAACAATTGGTTTTATTCATTCTACATTATATTCACAATTTAATCAATTTATTTTGTCTATCCAATGGAATAATTTCTCACTAAAAGGAGAGGGAAAAAAAGTGAATTCCATTATTGTATCAAAGAAGAATTTCATTAATATATTCAATCTATGCTAATGGGTTTTAACACATTTTTACTATTCTGCAATAAAGTGCTCATAAAGTTTTAATTTCAAGAGCAGTATCCAAAAATATACTGCAGAGGTGTGCAGTGTTGTAAGAAAGATTATTCCTTTATGCATCATTCGATCTCGGTTCACTAATGCATCTACAGGTATCTGTGTTTAAATAACATAATATCTAATTCTATAAATATATGTAATTCACCTAAATTGTTCCCCAAACAAGTTACTCACATTATTTTTCAGTTAAAGACATTTTTTAAAAGCATGTAGCTCATATATCCCTGGCATTCATCACCCAGTGCTGCAGGGTATGGTATATAGTTACAGATCTGCACATTATATCTGCTTCAGGTCTAATAATATCTGGAAAATACAAGAATAAATTTCTTTGCCCTTCCCTGAGCAGTATGCTCTGTTTACCCTACAGAGGACAGTGCATTGTATCGTACAACACAAGATAGTCACTGAAGTTTGTGAGTCACATGGCATTTATGGAAAAATATTTTCTGTGTATTTCATTCAGGCTTCTAGCACTACCACTTCTAAAAGAAAATGGTAATAATGTCATTCCCTTTATCCCCTGTCACTGTTGTTCCTTCTGCATCCAATAGGGACTGTATGGTCTCCCTAGTTCTCTTTTTATTATTTATATATTTATAGAAAGATTTTTTGTTATCTTTCACAGACTTTGTCTTTGAATTCTAGTTGAGCTTTAGCCCCTCTGATTTTTTTCTCTACACAACCTTACTTCCCTCCTGTAGTCCACCCAAGAGGCCTGTCCTCTCTTCCAGAGCCCATAAACATTTCTCCTCTTCTTGATGTCACTCAAGATCTCTCTGTTCAACTGTTCGTTCAACAGTAAATTTTTGTTGAGTGGTGTAACACTTTTTTAATTTCTATTGCTGATCTCACATTTTGAAATTCATGATTAATTTTGCAAGTCTATATGCAGGACCAGGCTCTGCAGCCTCTGATGAGACAGTGCCAATGATGGCCAGCTGCATTCCATGCCCAGGAAAGGGAAGGGTTTATCTCTGTTCAGCTGACAGAGCATAGCAGAGCAGGGCTTATGTGCTTGGATGTTTGGGATATTTCCTTTGAATCTTTAAAATGTAACTGATACTTCTAAACTCATCCTATGCTTGGTTGATTCAGTGTTGTAGCAGTTGCAGGCGTGCAGCACATATAGCTAGCTGGCAGGGAGATACCACACAACCATATGGAGACAGCACGTACCCTGCGTGTTATGGGTGCAGCCAAAGACAGATGCCATGCATGTATCTGGTATCAGATGACAGCTCTACTGAGTCATAGGATAAAGGCAGCCACTGCACTAGATGCTGAAGAGTGGCTGAAGGCTACCTTCCCCCTCATCAGCTGCACACGTCATTTCTGGGCTGCAGGGAAGTGGATTACTAGTGCAATGTTTTAGGGACCATGAGACAATGGTTTGGTTGTCAATATTAAATTCTTAACTTTCCAGATGAGAATCCCTGAGGAAGCTTGAAAACAAGAATTTCAAAAAGTGAAGACTAAAAATACTGACTCAACCTTTCCTACTAAAGGATGCAACAATTATTTTAGCAAGTTTTATGAATGCAACACCTGACCAGTGATTGGATCACAATGGTAATGATCCTGCTAGTCTTTAGGAGGTTAAATAAGAAATATAACAGCCAGCAAAAACAGCAAAAGGTCAAAACTGAGCTAACAATAACCATTTAAATGGGAATTTGAATGGAGCTCTGATGTTAATGCTTCTACACTTTTAATAAGTGCCACAGGATTTCTAATTACCACAGTATCCAGGAGCTTCACTTGTTCTTTTACAACAGTAACGACTACAGCAGAACAGTTCCTATTAGCACTACGCCAAGGCAGATGCTCAGAAGTTAATCGCAAGCATAAAATGCCTCAACACCCAAGTTCTCTTTTTGTGGTCTACTTTCCAGATATGTCAAATTTCACATTTGTTAGTTTCTTTAATCATAGCTTAAAGGTAAATTGTGTGCATTCTTTTTGTGTTTTAAAAAAAATATACTCAACTTGTACTTGATTTCAACTTTTGTTCAGTGACATCACATTAAGAAACTTCCAAGATTTCCATTGGTTTGATGTGATCTTGTACTACAGGGTCAATCTGATATATATAAAGGTGAAGGTCACTTTGACCTAAAGAGCATATTTTAAAAAAGGATACTTCTGCTTAAGGTTTTGTCATTGCTTGGGTTCTTCTGAGTTTGCCATTGCTGAGGTCTAACTTAGTAAAGAATTTTACTGCTCTGAGTTTCCAGCTCCACAGAGGAAGATTTTTGTACAATAAGAACAAGCAGC
Source organism: Piaya cayana (assembly GCA_013389865.1). Lineage (NCBI taxonomy): Eukaryota > Metazoa > Chordata > Aves > Cuculiformes > Coccyzidae > Piaya > Piaya cayana. Next base: position 380,147 of record WAAB01003969.1, on the reverse strand, counting down.
ACAAGTATAATGCAAGTAACAATAATCCATGGTCTTCAAAAAGATGTCTTGTTCCCAAAAGGTTTGGTTTTTCTGCAACACTACCCTTAAAAGGGAGATTGTTCCTGTTGTTAACTACAGAAATATCGGTAGTCTAACATTTTGCCTATATTCAAAGGCGTTTAAATGCAGTTTTTGTTTACTGAATCTTTGTCATGTTAGCTGTTTCCAACATTCTGCAATTTCATGCTGTTAATGTTTTCATGTAAGATTTGCTATTTCGGGAGTATGAAAGCAGTGCAGTTCCAGCTCTGTAATTAAGAGGCTTCAGTGACCTCTTTTCTCTCAGCTGCTGCTCATGAGACTGAGAAAGGAAGGACACAAGACACAGACAATACAGAAGGAAACTTTTATTTATCAAAAACACCAGTCTTCAGGGTTATTTGAATGATAAAGCTGCAGCCTGTCTACAAAGAACTGTTCATCTGAAGGAGAATCTGTGGAGCTTTCTGTGGTCTCAGAGTGACCCTCTTAATAAACTGTGGTAAGAGTCGCAAATATAATTTGGCATCTCACCTACCTTGTGCTTCCAAGTGAATAGGATACCCATTACAAAAGAATATGGGAAACAATGAAAAATGTGGTATTGATATTGCTGACATAATATTGTGTGTAATCTCCGTGAGTCAGCACTTCTGTTGAAATGGATTTATTTACATACATTTGCCAACAGTGAGCTGGTTTGCCATGTAGCCCCAGAAAATCTGAATTCTGTTGTAAGAAACGTTGGGGTCCATGAGATGCCCATGAGTGTGTGCTAACTCCTCACTGATCTGCTTCACATGACTGATCAATATTTCTCTGTTACTGCAGGAGTACTTCTTTGCACCTCATGGGTTTGCCTCCCCCCACCCTCCATTTTGTTTTCCCAGAATAACTAAAGTAGTCTGAAAGATGAAATTGGCCAATTTTGCCAACATTTTCAATTAAGAAATGGGAAACATGAAAGTAATCAGTACCTCTAATGTATATTATTTTCCTAAAATTCAAAATGTTGTTTCTTAAAGTATATATTTTATGTTATATGCTAAAATTAGACTATGCTATATTTTATACATGCAGTGAGCCAGCTTCAGAGCTGTTTTGTTTATATCAAAACTATATTTTTTACCTTTATTCATTTTCTAAAGACATTTAAGATTATTAAGAAAACTCTGAGAAACAATATAAAAATGTTATTAAGCTTCTGCAAAAATCTGTGATGTGCCCACACCTGGCATACAAGAAAATAGAGATGACAGAGTGAGAAAATAAATAGAGAAGAGATAAAGACATGGGAAGAAGTGGTAGCTTAATAGTTAAGAAGTCTATAATTTGGGGAAGGAAGGCATGAGGGAGAATCATAAAAAGATGGTTGACCAGGAGAAAGCAGCTATGAAATTGTTGCACATTTAACACAAACTAGTTTTATAATACATATTCGGAAGAAGTAAATTGCATTATGTTTGGGATCCACTAAAGGCAAATGAAATTTTTCAGACTGTTCACAGGTAAACTGTGAAATAACTTGCTCAGGATGTCTTCTAAGATTTGTACACTAAAAACACCTTTGAAAAAGTTCTCAAAAAAGAGGTGCTCATCAACACAAAGCACCATAGCTGACGCAGCTACAAGGGACAGTACAGCATCGAAGAGTGACGGTACATCCACACTGTTTCTGCTCCTTCTAGAACATCTGCTCTTACTAGGCACTATTGAGGACATGATGTTGGACTGGATGGATCTCCTATTCTTGCATTTAGTGATTGTGTTATAGGTAAATATTTTTATGCAAATATTGGAGAAGGAATAGATTAAGTAAGCTAATTCTTATTCAAAATGAGTGGTGGACCATTAGTTTTCTGCAGCTAGTTGCCCTATGCCTAGGGCTGGATTTCAGCGTGTTTACAGTATGGTAAAGTATACACTCAAGGTAAAGTAGATGGTGTGACTAATAACAATGATTAAATGGCAACTCAGGCCCTACTACCTGTCTCTTTTGAACATTTCTAATTTTAATTAAAAAACATCTACAAAGCCTTTATAAACTGTAAAAAGCTTAAAAAATTAGTTAACATATGCATAAATTGGACAGCATATAATAAGAACATATAAAAATGAGAAAGGTGTGCAAGATTTGATTAAAAAACCAGCAATTACATCATCCAGTTTAACAGGGAAAAAAAGTGAGGATTCTGAAGGGTAAAACACAAGTTCAATTGATGTGAAAGTATTTGACAGAATTTACTGTGGAAATAGACTATAACTGAATTCAAAACTAAGTTAAGGATTTCCAATTAATTGGTTATCAGATTGCAGGAGATGAAACTGAGAAATAGTTAGATGAAGAAAGCTGTTAGGATACATACATGCACATATAGACAGACACACAAATTAAGGAGAGAATGAGGCAGTAAGTTCAGCTTAGTATAATATAATATGGTTTGAGGATTTGATTTCTTCCTAATAAAATATAGACTTAGGAAAATATTATTGCAACGAGGATTTCAAATACATATGCCTTCAATTAATTTCCAGTTTATAACTCAATACAGGTAGTGTTTTCTATTGATACCACACACTTAAGAAAATCTGTCCATGGAATGATAAGTGCAAGATGAAAGCCCTGGTTTCAGGACCTTTGATTGTTCTTACTATGGAATATTATTTCACTTTGCATTCAGCTCCTCCTTTAGTTTGTTTTATAAAAGTAAGGAATAGTTACATTTTTTTTTTACTTCAGGTTGTCTTTTTAAGTCTATCAATTATCATCTGCAATATGCATTAACATAACATTTATCCATCTTCTAAAAGTTTAATATAAAGATATTGTACTCCGATTGTTAACTTGGACCACAAGTCTCTTTTGTAGCTACCAGCTTCTGTGAAATCAGTGAGGCAACAAAGGTTTTCAGTGAGGGACACTTGCAACAGCAAAGTTGGCTTGTCAGTGAAGAGTAATTTGAGATGATCAAGTAAAGATCATGTCTAATAACCCTATAACAACATACTTTCACAATGGCTCTAATGTCTCTAGAAAGAGCATTAAGAATCATTGAGGAATTTACATGTGCTTTTAAAGTTTGTAATTTTAATTACCTTGTTCTGTAACAGACTGCAATGTCTGCAAACCCCTCATCATGTGCTTCCCATGATTAGAAAGTATATGAAATCGTTTGGTAACTGAAAATCCACGTTTATTTATTTTAGTATTGAAAATGAAAAAAAAAAAGGATGAAAAAGAATAAATGGAGCTATAATGTTTAGACTAACACTATTTTCTTAATTAACACCCTTGTGCATGAACACAGTAAATTTGTAAATTTGAACAGTACATGTTTTCACCATCTGTGCTCCAATAATGCAGGCACTGAGGGGGAATAGAGTACTTGAGTATAGGAAGAAACATCAGTCTGCTGCTTTTAGCACAAGCTGAATTTTCAGCTTTTAGGTGCCTTGGTCTAAATTTATGCTGCAGTCTTAATTAAATTGTCTTGCTGACATGATTCTGAAACCTAGCTTCCTATGCCTCAGCCTTAAATTTCTTCACACTTGACTGATAATGAATGTGCTTTACCATCATACATTGTTTGGGTCTTATGAAAGACAAACTGTATTACTATAGACTGCTACAGTCTGACTGGACATATGAGTTATACTGACTATAAAGAAATTTATGGTTAACATTACCATGTCATGCTAGGCTTTTTTTTCCCTTTCCAAAGAAGATATTCATTAACTCTCCTTTTAATCAACCAAACAACATCTAGAATTAAAGGTAGCTAACTGAGTAGTGAGAAAATCACCTATAATCTTTCATCAGTGGAAAAAAACATGCAGCAAACAGCATTAAATTATTCTTCTAAAATGAGAGATAAAATTTAATTTAATTTTGTGAGTATTTAATTTTCAGCTCTTTCCATTTGGGGGTAACTTTCTTTTTTCTTGCTGTTGATATCAAAGAACAAGAAAACAGCAGGTTGCTCCAGATGCCATTCCAACTTTTTGGAAAAAGTGAGGTTGGCACAACAGAGGTGCAGAAAGAGAGAAATACTATCTTTTTGTCAGTAGGGGGAGAAGAAGTGATGCATGAGGAAAAATTGTAAGAAAGTAGACAAATTCAGTAGAGCATGTATCCTGCAAGATAAGTAGGTTTGCTACTTTATTTAGAAGAATATTTTTTCAACATATGGCAGCTCAGGAATTACATATTTCAGACCTGTTGTGGGGATTCTATTGACTGGATACAAGAGTTTGGCGAAGGAATAGGCTTAAACATTAACATTCACCCTTATTATATTTGCTTATTATTATCAATAGAATGTGCTGACATTATTGACATTTTCATACCCATTATATGTTGTAACATGAAAAGATTTTAATTTTCCACAACTGCCATGGCTTAGTCCAAAAAGTTAAGCTGTTAAAGCCAATCTTTAATATCTTTATGATTAAAAAAACCCAAACAAAACCACAAAAAAATAAAAAAAAACAACTGAAAATAACTTTAAAAATTGTGCATTTGGGAAACAAACACCTCAAATTATATTTTCATTATAATTTGTATCTCATAGTCAGTTTTATAAGAATAATTTGATACTGCAGTTGCTTTACCAGTACATGTAAATTATAAGGACTGCAATGACAAAATTATCTTTTTGTATACATTCTGAAAGAAGATAGTCCATTAAATTCTGCTCCTTTACGATTCCCTCAACATTATGATCTAACTATTGATTTTATGTTTGCACACAATTTACTGCTGTATACACTGTTTACATGTAAAGAGTGTGAACAAAATGTTTACAGTAGTATTCACTCCAGAATCTCCTCATTCTTTGAATTTATGCCTCTGTAACAAAGATTATTTCATTTGGACACACTTGACTCTGTGTGTGCATGTGTGTGTTTGTGTAGGTACATGCATTATTTAACAAGTCTGGAAAAAGGAGGCAAACAAAAGCTCCATTGTGACATTTTCTTTTCATTCACACAGGTCATCTGCAAATGTGAAGCCTATACAAGACAAGTTAATGAGATTCTACATTTCAGAATTCATTCCCTGTGTAGAGGAGAACTGGAGAAGCAACAGTGATTTTTTGATTTCTTCAGTTATTTGTTACCAGAAGAGATGAAATTGGAGGGTTTGGAGGTTGGCTTTGGACATGGATTGATGCACTAATGACTGCTGATTTCTGCCTTGAATTTGCCCAGCTCAGTAAATTCTCATTTTTTATTTTCACTGTTGGATTCCTAATCTAGGCCCATTTTCTTTGCCCATCCATGTCTAAACTCCACTTCTCTAACACTTCTGCACAGTTATGCAGACTTTCTTTATCTCATTCCCTTAAGGCAATTTACCTTACAATCCCATGATCTTAGGTTATTTGAGACTTTAGCTCCTAAATCTTTAGCTGGAAATGCAGGCTCTGCTAATGGTTTCATTCATTTACACATTTTAATTTAAAACAAGTAGTAGGTATTACTGAAGGACAATAACTCCATGCTTGGAGTTACTCAATGGGGCACATATAAAAGGCAACATGTAGAAGTCCCAGGATATGGATGAATCTGTTACCATTGCTACCAGGTCTCCATTTGTCCGACCTTCAAGAGTGCTATGAATGTTCAAAATGTTGTGTTCAGGAAACACTGACTTAGTTTAACACTACACTAAAGATGGATCTGCTTATGTTTGCTGGAGATGTGCTAGAACATAAGGTTCTTAATGGAAAATTGCCTAGGACATTTTATGATGTTGTCCTGGATTTAAACATTGCTTCTGATGTTTCTTCATTTCCTCCACTTTATCACAAGGAAGAATATAGTCAATGCAGTTAAATTGCTTCTTACAGGTCAGTTTGCGCTATGACATACTACGCTAGGGAGTGAAAATGTTTCTCTCAACAAAAATGCTGTTAATGGCATAGTTGTCTAAATAAGTAAGAGAGGAAAACAAAGAAACAAACAAACAAGTTCTAGGCTCCTCCCTCTCCCAAATATACTTTAACATAATGTTGATATTTGTGCCTAGAAAGAGTAGGACAACTGCAAAGTGGTTGGAGAACAGAGGCCCTGCTCAGTGCCTTGGCCTGCTCTGTGAACTCAGTAAAATGACCATCTTTGTTGGTTTTGTTACCTATTTAAATGAGAAAGTATCTAAGCCATAGTGTGGACCTTGTTGTTTGCACAAAGCCTGTCACAAAAAAAAATGAACTTATAAGGGTCTCTGGAGGAATAATGGGGTAGAATAAATGCCATTAGAGTCTAGTAAATTCTGCTTAATTGCTGCAAGTTTCTTCACAGCTTTCAGATGTTGCTTCCTTTGCCCCCTGCAGACATAACTAGACCTCTTCTTCTGCAGCCTCCTAGCTGCTCAGGCAATTCTTAGTGTCACAGACCACCTCTTAAATGCTGGTGATAAATAGAACCTTCAGTCCTCCTGATAATTCTCACCTTTCTTTGCCAAATAATTTACTAGAATTGCTCTGGCATGCTCTGAGACTGTATTCAGTTTGAAGAAACTAGTGTTACAGGAAATACAATTAGAACCAGATAAACATACCCTATGTTTTAGTATAATTAGGATTTGCTGTCATGCAAGGTTTGAAAGTCTGCCTTTTTAAAAAAAAATAGTGGAATTTGGCTACTGATAAGTATCTTTTTTTTTCTTTAATATCTTTAAACACTGCAGAATATAACATAAGCTTTTAGACTACTTTCCCTCTTGCTTTTGTTGTAAGTCTTTGAAAAAATAGTTAGAAGCAGCTCTTTGCATGCTGGGACCCTGAGCAAGCAAAGATTGAACTGTTTAAGTGGAGCAAGTATTTCAAACTCATATCAGAATAATGAAAGAGGATTGAAAAAAAACTTGTTCCTGATACTTGGTTAAGAAAAAAATACCTTCCACGTATTTTCTAAATGATCTTGTAGCTGTTGATAATCTCCCTTCTAGCTGTGAATTCCATCTTTGCTGAAGAGGGAAAGAAAACTGTAACAGTATCTCTTTAGACAGAGCAAGTGAAAACACGAATTGTATACTAGTTACACATGCATAGCAAGTAGATAGGGAAGTGTCAGAGAATGATGGCATAAAATATATTTCTGAATCTTCCGCAAGTATAAGACATATGAGTAACTACACATCCTCTATGTGTAGTTAATTAAAGAAAAAACCAAACAACTTTGTCTTGCCCTTAAAATTTGAGATGTGTCAAATAATTGAAAATTATTCTGAAGGTACCAATATGGGACAAGGTTTCCTATGTGTCTTAGGAAATCAGAGAATAAACAGTACTAACAAGCAAGAAATCTACTGATGTTACAGTTCAGTGAGCTGCGCAGCGAGCACCTTAAATACAGCTACTACCCTTCAGTCAACAAGTTCCCAACATGATACCTCTATTTTATTTGCTATGACTGGCCTTTTGGAGGTTAAAATGGTCTTCACAGAACTGCCAAGTAGAGATGAATGATTCTCAATGGAGGCTCCTAGCTTTTGAGAATGGGACAATCATCCAGTGGGACCTAGACAGTCTGGAGAGGTGGACCTGTGAGAATCTCATGAGGTTCAACAAGGCCAAGTGCAAGGTCCTACACCTGGTTTGGGACAATCCCCATTTNAATTCTGGAATCCTCAATATAGGGAAGATATGGAACTGTTGTAACATGTCCAGAGAAGGGCTACAAAGGTAGCCAAGTAGACCTTATACTGACCTTCCAGTACCTGAAAGGGGCCTACAAGAAAGCTGGAGATGGACTTAAAGGCTTGTGGTGATAGGACTAGGGGAAACAGGTATAAACTGGACAGGGTCAGATTTAGGCTATACATAAGGAAGAATTTCTTCACTTTGAGAGTGGTGAGGCACTGGAACAGGTTGCGCAGGGAAGTTGTGGATGCCCCATCCCTGAAGGTGTTCAAGGCCAGGTTGGATGGGGCCTTGGGCAGCCTGATCCAGTGGGATGTGTCCCTGCCCATGGCAAGGGGGTTGGAAGTAGGTGATCTTTAAGGTCCCTTCCAACCCAAACTGTTCTATGATTCTATGATTCCATCAATATGCAAAATTTCTCCAAAAGTGGGCTTGGAAGCAACTATAGAACTTTTGAACATGGCTGTGACACTGTTTATAAAGAGGGAACCAGATCTACCTTTCCTCACAAGACGGAGTAAGAAAACTTGCATAAAATTCTACAAGTGAATATTAGGTAGGAAATCATGAGCAATTCTTGCTATCGTTGTTCAAGGACAACTTTTTATAAAGGTTATGAGGTCTACTTCTGTTTTTAAATAATTTCTTTAAAGAATACTATAAAGAATTAAAACAATTTGCCTAGATCAAAGAATCCCAGATGCTACTATTATAAAAAACATGGACATCTGATCAAAGAGCACCCTAATGAATTCAAATATGGATTAGAGGCAAAAGGGAACAAGAAAGAATCACTCTCCTCTTTATTACTAGCTTTTAGTGTAGTTTAGATAGACAAATTGTAGAAACTGATACAAGAACACTGAAAAAACTGCTCCATTCTGTCCATAAAAACTAATTGGACTCAATAAAATTTTGTTGTGCTTAACTCCAACATCAGAGGTGTGAATTCTGTAAATAAGCTTTTGCTAGCACTTTCCTTTGACATAAAATTCTGTAATATAAGCAATAATGTTATCCAACATGAACTGGTTTTAATGATTGAATATGAAAATTCCTGAACTCAATTATTATCTAAAAAAATTGTGTACATAGGAAAAAAATATATAGGAGTGTAAAGTTTAACTGAAAATCATAAAAATATAACAATTTACATTATAATGTGGAGCTGTGTTTTCTGATTTAAAAAAAAAAACACAGTTTTATTCTTTGAAGAATTTAAATTTGCCATGTCATCATAGTCAGAGGTCTGGATAAAAGTTTGCTTAGAGCTTACCATTAATAATATTTTGTGATAGAACATCTTATTTCTTATAATTAACATGTTGAAAAAAATATTTACTGATCAAAGGAAACTGCATCAGGAAAATAAGGACTACTTCATACTTTATTAATTGAAGATCAGTTGAAATATTTTGCTTTATTTCAGGAGGAAAAAATATCTTTTGCATTGCTTTAAAAATACATTAATCACCTTTCTTACCGTTTTGCTTCTGATGAGTTTCAATAGGGATCTTTCAGGGAGCCCACCCACAGGAGAATAGAAAATCCATAATTACAAGATCTATGAGGCAAGATAAAGGCTGATTTGATCTGAAGAAGAGCATTGATTGAAATGCTTTTCAGTGGTCATTCATAATCTAAATATTTTTAATTCCTTGTTGTGTTTTTAAAATGCCAACCTCTTTAGCAGTATGAATTTTTCTGGACTTTTTTTACTACTTTATACATAACAAAACTCATTCAGATAGTAATCCACAAAACAAATATTCGAGTTTGGTCTCATTGTTTTCACAGTCTAGATGGGATGGCCTGCATCAAAACTAACTAATCACATTGCTAATCACAATGCAAATGACACAAGTCTTGTTATAGATGATACTAGTCAATAGTTTCCTTTCTGAAATCTAGATCTCAGCTATTTGTAATTGAGGTCAGTTGACCCCAGAGGGCAGCTAAGGCCTCACTCAATCACTCATTCACTGCTCTTTGTCTGTAGGATGGGGGAGAGAATTAGAAGGGTAAAAGCAAGAAAAATGCATGGGTCAAAATAAAGGCAGATTATTAAGTCAAGGGAAAATAAAATCCCCAAAACAAATGACAAAACAACTCCAAGTGATGCAAAGGCAATCACTCACCACCTCCCACCAGCAGAATGATGCTCAATCAGTCTCCAAGCAACAGCCTGGAAAAACTCTCCCCACCAGAGAAGGTCTTGATGCTGTGTAAGAACTGTTCAGCAATAGCCGAAGCATTGATGTGTTCTCAACACTGTTTTGGTCACAGATCTGAAATACAGCATCATATGGGGTGCTGTGAAGAAAATTAACTCCATCTCAACCACACCCAGTACAATTTCCATGCCTTCTTATTCCATACCACTTTCATCATACTTATGTCTTACAATATTCAATAAATTCTTAGCAATCATCATTGTCCCCTTCCTTGTTGTTTGATATATTTTCAGATAACATTCCCTCAGTCTAATGGCCATCCCTATTCAAATGCCCATTCAGTTAATTTAGTCCATGACTTGGACTCCATCTGTTGCTATGATAATTCAGGACAGGAGGTATGATCTGTTATGTTGGATTATTTGGATCACTGCTACACTTGCCTTGTTCTTTATGAGGTTTGCTCTCCATTGCTTTAAGGAGCTCTTGCTGTGGAACCATTAACATACAACTATGGCATCATACAACTATGACATCATGCAACTCAAAGCTTGGGTTGTTTTCACCCAAGGATAAATCTTCTTGAGGTCTATCTCAGATTCCCCAACTTTCTGCATTACCCACCAAGTGCATCCAGGTTCCTGACTAAAAGCAATCTCATAGGTTTACCTTTTTCCTGAGGAAGAAGTAATCCACGGTCTTTCCCATTTTCATTTATCTGGGATCAGGGCACCTTGGGTTTTGTGATATTGCTGCTGGAGTACTAACCTGACAAAAATCAGCACCTTCTGATCTTTGACACGTAGCAACCTCACAGCAGAAGAATCATCTGAGACATCAGGCAAGGTTTAATGCATACCCACAGCAGCTACACCAAAAGTCCACTGGTAGCCTTTTGGGTACTTGGAGTACCTTTTCCAGAGACGGCCCGTGCCAAGGATACGTGGAGCCTCTGGGCCAGTCACAACAGTATATGTTTGCTACTCATTCCCTGTTAAGCTCAATTCAGCATCCAACACAGTCATCTCTTGGGATCGTCTTGTTGAAAAATCCAGATGTGTTCTGCCCCCTTTTACCTTGATGGCTTTTGGATATATTGTGTACTGGTGTGTGCGGTCAAGTCCACACTGTACCCAGTTGTCCCTTTCCCTCCAGTTTGGCAGAGACAGGAACCTTCTATTCCTGTCAGATTATTTGTTGCCTGACTCCCATAATGGAAAATCAGAAGGCTCTTCACAAAATGCTTTCAGAGTTCTGAGAGAGTCCTGAGCAGCTCTCACTCAAGACACATCCCTGTGTGGCATTCTCACCCAATTGGTTAACCTTACAAAAAAACTTAAATCAGAATCATGACACACACCAATGTGAGCATTCTGGGATATTAAAAAATTGAATAGCTGTTGTAATATGCCAGATAACATCCGCACCAAAGCAGAGGGAGGAGGTGCTGTTGCTTGTTTCCCCACAGAGTAGCTCCCAGAGGAAAAGAGGAGAAAAGCGTGACTTAATTGTCTCCACAAGATGGTTCTTGGAGTACTGGGACAACAGCAATGCAGGGTCTAAATACAAGATTAGGCTCAAGGCCAGCTCTTTTATCATAGCTTTTCCAGGCAAAACAAATATAAGTGATAAATAGCATCAAGCCACAGAAGCCATTAACAAGTCTTGAAGTCTTATGTACAATCAGAAAGGAAGAGAGCATGTGAAGAAGCAAACAAACCCATATCAGAGCAAAACAAGTCAACATCACAACACATATCAGCAAGTAACAACTTGCCAAGTAACAGCTAAACAGATATAACAACTTCAAATTCAGTCGAGCACACTCTGATCAAATCTATTGTTATAATGAATCCCTTATGCCCCACTCTGGGTGCCAATAAGGACTTTGGTGGGTTGATACAGGCCAGCAGGTAAGCCCCCACCCAATGAGGCCAATGGCATCCTGGCTTGTATCAGAAACTGTGTGACCAGCAGGTCCAGGGAGGTTATTCTCCTTCTGTACTCAGCACTGGTGAGACCGCTCCTTGAATCCTGTGTTCAGTTCTGGGCCCCTCAGCACAAGAAGGATGTTGAGG
>WAAB01003969.1:333531-368175 GCA_013389865.1 Piaya cayana | reverse complement strand
CCTGAGGGACATGGTTTATTGTTTGATAGGAATGGTTGGACTCGATGATCCAGTGGGTCTCTTCCAACCTGGTGATTCTATGATTCTATGATTTGCTCATTCCATCACAGAAGGATGGGAGAGAGAATCAGAAGGGCAAAACAAAAAACACCTCATGGGTGAATACAGAGGCAGTTTGGTAAGTCAAGGAAGGGAGAAAAAAAACAAAACAAAACCTCCAAATGATGCAAAGGCAAGTGCTTACCATATCCCAACCATAGACAAAAGCCAGTAACCAGTTAACAGCTACCTTTGAAAAGCTACACTTTCCTCCACCCAGTTTTATTGCTAAGCACAAGGTCATATGGTACAGGATATCCCTTAGGTCACTTAGGGTCAACTGTCCCTGCTGTGTCACCTCTCAGCTTCTCATGCACCCCCAGCCTACTCGCTATATTGTGTCATAAGAAATGAAAAAGTCCTTGACACTGTGCAAGCACTGCTCAGCAACAGCTAAAACTTCCTTGCGTTATCAACACCATTTTGGTCACACATCTAAAACTGAGAAACATGCAGGCTTCTATGAAGAAAATTCACTCCATGTCAACAAGACCCAGTACAGTAATATTACCTTAAATGCTCTGTTAATCAGGCTCTGTCTAAAAGGTGGCTTTTCCCCTTTAGGGTTAAAAAATATATGTATGACTATATGTATTTGATGAAGTTAAGTCAGTCAGTATAAACAAAATAAGGTAGGTGCTGCTTTCCCCCTCAAATAACCAGTGTCTTGCAGATGATTTCTCTGTATGAAGACTGCAGATCAAATCCGGGTTGCCAGAATTGTGGCATACCAGAGAGAAGGAAAACTCTGAAGAACTGCTAGCAAATGATACAATTAAATTACAATTGCAGCTACCAAAGAACAGCCAATGAATGTAGGATCATATATCCCAAATTGACAAAACAGTTAGAGAGAGGCTTTAGATGAGGTAGAAAAATAATCAAGGACAGCAAACACAGAAGAAAGAATTAATGGCCATTATGAGAATAATGTTCCTGGAAGCAGGAAGGCAAAGGCTGTGAAAAGCAGATTTGCAAAGCATCCAGAACAGCAAGTTCAGGAAAGCAAACTGGCAATGTGCTCAATGTTCTCTTGATGGAAAAGGGGATGAAGAGCAAAGAGAAGCAAGATAATTGCTTTTTTTTTTTTAATTGTTAGAGAAAATTTTAAAGCAGAAATAACAGCAGAGCAATAGTTCAAATCAGAGGAGGGGAAAGATAGGAATAGGTAGATTACAAGCTCCATAGAGAGGAGTAAAAAGACTATTTCATGGGTTTTGTAAATACTAGATACAGAGAAGTTCAGTGGTGGATGAGTAGTTGATACTGCTCAACATGGTTTTCACACTGTTCTTGACTTTACCAGCAACTGTATAACACACATTTTTCTTTAGTTTCAAGAGTAACAAACTGCCAAATTATGAGTATGTAAGTCAGTGCCCTTTAAGGAATGATCAAAGCAACTGAGATCACACCGGTCCACTTTAATTTTGATGAAAGACGTCACATAAACATCAGTCCAAGCAGGAAAGTGTGTAAGAGTCCATTGAGAATGCATAAATCACTTCTGAAAACTTATCCATCAGAAGTTTATCCTGATACTTTTTATTATGGCCCAGCATTTGATCCCTATTCCTTTATCTGAGTAACTAATAAGTAATTCCATTCAGCTGGCTGGAATCCCATTTAACTATGCCCCTGACTCACTTGTGAGCCTAGCTGCTTCTTGCTGATAGTAAGGATTTATCATTTGAGCTTACATTGGAAAAAGACATTCAAGTGCTTAACTTTTCTCTTCTTACATGTTGTGAAATAGCTCCCAGAAGAAACTTGCACTTGGTAAAGACATCAGACAAGAAAAGAAGTCAAGAAGAACACAAGATCAATTAAAGAATTCAAGCACTCTCAAAAATAGTATTTGTTTTAAGGATAAATTGAGCAATAATGAAATTGACCTTCAACAAATCAATAAAATCGTATTTAGGCAGCTTAGGTAGAAAGATATCAACAAACTATTAAGCTAATTCTAACATATAAAGAAAGTCATAGAGAAAGGAAATGTGACAGTCTTGTGTAAGGTATCCTTTTTTTCTTTTCTGATTAACTAAGACTTGCAAAACAGATTTCCATCTAAACTAGGTCTTGAGATAAAGTGACTTTCAAAAGAATCTGTAAAAAGTGAAAAAAAATTGTTAAAAAACTGAAAAAGTAAAAGCAAATACTCAAATACTGTTGTCTAGAAAACAAAATAGAATAATGAAAAAAAAACCCCACCTTTCAGACATCTAACAAAACCCCAATATGTCAACCTAAGTTGTAGCTGGAGTACCTGGAAGTCCCACTTTTCCTTTCCATAATGACATCAGATGTATTATGGCTCTTAGTTTTCCCTAACAGCCCATGAGAGGATCTCCAGGTGTGATGCCAACAATATATGCAGGATTCATTCAACCCTAATAGATATCTATTGATTAAATCACCTTTTGTAGTTAACACCATTGAACCAGATGTCTAGTTTGATATGCCAAGAAAACTCAAAACAAGAGTTAAAAACATTTCTTTGGCTTGGTATGGCTGTACCAGATGCTCCCAGGAGTCTACAAATACAGCCTGCACCTCTGTTTCCATTTTACTAATCATGAAAGAAAGCTGCTGCTACTTTAGGCAGAGAAAAATAATTTCTTATCATCAGTACTTACTACTCTGACCCATGCAGCTGCTACTGCTTGGGTTTCTAACGTATCCTCCAGGGACTTGGTTAGTAAGATGTTACCTTTCCCAGCTTTCTGTCCTTTTTCAATGCATAGAAACTTCCCATCTTCTGAACACCTTGTAAGGTGTGTTTATCATATCACTTGCCCTGGCTCCTGGGAAAAGCCTCAGTACATAATGTCAGCCCCAAGCTGACATGTGAAGCTTCTACCAGAGAGGTGAAAAAACAGTTTTGGTTAAAAACGCAAACCATCTTATTGAATAAGTTATAGAACCATCGTGTTTTAGCAACTGACACAGAGATCACTGACAAGAAAACCATGAGGTAGCTCTAACAGGTAAGCAGGGTAGAAAGGTTGAGTGAAGACTATACATGCTTATCCTTTAGAAAAAATCCTTTCTCATTTTTCAGGTATATTGTTTATTTTTCAATTAGATGTACCCTTCATAACAGTTACCAGGTTGGTAATCTCCATGACAGACTTCTCAAATTCCTTTACGTTTTTTCTTTCAGCTTTTGAAGTCCCCAGGAGAACTTAATTTCTTCAGCATCTCAAAATTGGACAGATGTATTCCTGAAGACACTGTTTAGAATATATTATGGTCATTAACAATTGAAGGTTCTTAATGTTCATTTTATTCTACTTGGTTTTGCTTTCTAGAAAAAAATATAAGGAAGACTTAATGATACTGAAGACAATACTAATAAATATAATAAAAGTAATCCTCTAGTATATTATGTCTATTAATTCTTACAAAATATTATACACTATGTGTTTTTTTCCATATGAAAGACATACATTGGACATTCGTTTTACTAGCAAATAATCCCTTAAAATTGAAAAAAAATCATATTATGCTCTTAGGCCCAAATCAGCCTCAGAAAAGGGTAAAGAAGAACTATGAGTACATTAACAATAGTTTCCTATGCCACTCTTGACATTTGACATTTTTCTGAAATATATAGAGAGGCCTCTCTGAAAGTCAAATTTAGACCTGATGAGCTGCTGATGAGGTAACTGTTATGTCCCATTTCTCCTTCCCTTCAACGATGCTTCAAATGGAGAATATAGCATTGTGTGGAGTTTTTTTTCTCCAAATGAGATGTTGGCTGTCCAGTGGGAAAATAAAGGACTCCATTACATGCATTTTAGAAGCCATAAAAGATAACCTTGATTTCCTAACTTATATTTATTTGCTCTCATACAATCTCTCACATTTCCGAGACTAGATGTGAGCAATTGCCAAATACATAACTGAGGAACGGCAAAGTAATGAATAAGTGTCAGGTCTAGAACCAGTGAATTCACAGACAGTGTACTATCTATTAGATGAGGGGGTAAAAAAGGAAAACAAATAAAGTTGAATCCTGAAGTATAGAGCTTTCAAATGAAACTGAGGTTTTAAAATTACACGCCAGTAATTTTATTGCTGTCTTCAACAGTTGATATGTACGTTCTACAAGGTGATGCAAAAATGCCATCTCATTTTGTTAATGTGCAAAATACAGCACAGCAGAAGCACAGTAACCTTTAGCAAACTGTCTCCACCATATATCTCTGCAGCCCCTTAAGAACCTCTTCTAGTAGTGGGGTGAAAAGCAGAAAGGACTTTTCTTTAAGAAGGAACTGGTAAAGCTGATATTTGCTTTAGATTCAGGTTTCAGATGCTGCAAGCAAATATCTATCAGATCCAGGAGGAATCCTGGTCCTCTCAATTCAGTCAATCAGCCTTGAGATATGAACAGTTGTACTAGGTGTGATCATCAATAAAATTCAAATAATTGAAAGAAGAAGTCATTTGGCTTCAAAGTATACTTTCTAAAATGAAATAATTTCTTCGAGTTGTACATAACTAGCCATACTTTCTGCGTTTAGTTATGTCATAACAGTAGAAATAATAAGAATTTATTCTGATTTGGCCTTTAGATATTATTTTAATCATTTCATGAAGAGTCCTCAAATGCTTAGCAATAATGACTACTAGTAACTATAGTAGGTGAATTTCTCTGACTGTGTGTCTTGAAGCCAGGAGTTTCTATATTATATTTGATTCCCTGAGCTCTCATCTTCATTCTCTGAAGAAAACTTCTGAAAAGCAGAAGCTATTAAATATTGAATACTACTAAACTCTAATAGAGCAGAATTCCAACTAGGTGCCTTGTGTCCTTCCCAATTATTCTGGGCAATTAAAGACAAGTTCTGTGAAACATGTATTACAATGAATTTGGGGAAGGTCAAAACCATAGCTTAATAACTAATGGAAGCAAATGTCCATTTTTGTAGTTTTTTGTAGGGCTGTATCTCATGAATAAACCTGTAGTTGCACCTCAGGCTGTGTTCTACGCCATTCCAAGCAACAGCAAAATTCACACCTCCACAAATGAAAATAGAAGAATTCTTGAATCGTCATAATTTAGGCATCAGGAGATGTTTTACATTTCCCCTTGCATCACTTATTGTTTCTTTCATTTTTCCACATTCATCAAGGTCATTGTGGGGTTCTTTTGTCTTTTATTTTAATTTGATCTCATTTTGTACATTCATTTTTATGTAAATTTAGGGAGAGGTGATTGTATCTTCATTTCTCCAACCATATGGCACACTGGAAATACAGCAGCGTTCAACATCTAGTTATATAAATAAGAAAAGAGATCGGGGATTTCAGAAGAGACTTAAAAAGAAAAAAAATGATTGTTACTGATAGCATCTTGAAAATATTTTTATAAACATTTGATGTGAGTTTCTGTCATTACAGATTTTTGAAATACCTACTTACTCAGTAAGGGTTCCCTTTCACACTACTAGCATGCTTTTTCTGTTGTAAAGTTAACAAGTAGAAATATTTTACTTTCAGTCCCATTGATAAAGTTAGGTGCATCATTGTTCATGACTGGAAACAAAAACATAAGAAGAAAAAGAAATTATAAGCTCTAAAAAATTACCAGGAAAAAAACCCCACCCATTTTTATGATATTTCATATTAATTGTATTCAATTGAAAAAAATTGTAGTAACCAGAAAATTACATTAGTTTTCAAAAATACAAAAAAAGACTCCAAAGCCAAAGTCAGAAATATGTTTCTAAAACAAGTGCACCTATGAATTTTTTTAAACAGGCCTTTAATAACTTTTGCATAACATTTTCTGATAAAAGACTTCCCTAACGACATTGCCTTATTAAGAAGTACAGTTATATATCGTCTTGTTATTGGAAAGTTATAATTCTACAGTAATAACTCTATATTTAAATGAATATAAAAAATGCTTTGCTTTTCTAAATAATGCTGTATTAAATTATATAGAACTTGATGAACAGTGATACCATGTAGGCGCTTGGAAATCACAACTGGCTTCAATTTGCACTGCACTAAAGTAGCATTATATCCAGACATGGGCTTTTATATTAATGGTGTTCAATCTAATGGTAATAAATGCAACACTAATATAATTCTTTGTGGGCCTACACTCAGTCAGAACACTTTGGCAAAACAGTGCTATACAAAAGACACACATACACTCAAAGGAAGCTTGGGGACACCTTTTCTGAAGCCATTAGTGAACCTGTTGTTCTGTAATCAATTAAAGCTTTTGAGTCCCTAGAGAACTTTAAAGTATCTAGAGGATAAACCCCTCTGCTTAGCAGGATTTGACCCTGCTACATTCAGGTTTTAGTCAAAATCTCAGGTCGTTTGACTGTAGAATATGAGGATCCTGTTTTAACTCAGGTTTAAACTTTCTTCAATAACAGTAGCATACTGGATTGTTTCACAGATAGATTTTCCAATTCTTGTCTGGGAAAATATGTTTGTTTTATATTAGCTTTCTGCATATAAAATTAATTTAAAGTCATCTATTAAAACAAAGTCTTTCAGCAAAAGAATCTCAAAATACAATTAAAATCTACCTAATTTTCTCATTAGAAATATACAAAGTGTCAAATAGGGTGACTGGAGAATATAGGGCTCAAGAAATAAGATATGGTAGTTGATACCATCTGGCTCACTAAATAAAAAGCACATTTGCTTGTGGTTTACTGCCTCTCTTTCTAATCTCATTGCGGTTCCAAAATCTGACCATTCAAGTAGAGGAAAAATTACCTGATGCATGACAAGAAAAATTTGGATGAACTCAGTACAAGATGAGTAGAATATGTTCCTAAATTCTTTCAGAGCATGTGGAAAATTAGAGGAGCAGAGACAGTGTGAGAATAGCTGCTCCATTTTGTCTGCCTCTGATGCTTGACTATCCTGACAACTTACACAGCGGCACCTGACCTTGCAGTAATTCTGGTGACAACCTAGCCTACAGGCTAGAATTATATTCTTGAAGCATTCATTACTGTCATTGCTGCTTTCATATCCATTAAGAGAACTGTAGGTATGACATAGGCAAACGCAGCTCGCTGTTCTGGTGCCATCAGAGTGCCATTGATCCAATATAGCACCGTAAGGAACTAAATTCAAGAGTAGCATCTTGAATGTTTTTTCCTTCCTCCTAGCATTTAATTTGTTTTCAATTGGTGATATGGTCAGCAAATGCTATATACATTGCAATGTTCAAATACTATGTACACATTATAATCAGGGTGTTTCACTAAATACATGACCACTTTCCCACTGTGATCATTTACAGTGCTGTCACATTGTTAAGCGCAAAGCCACACATAAAATTCCAAACTGGACTATCTTCATAGATCTAGAGAGTAGGTATGGCTTACTGCTGTCATTTTTGCTGTTGCTTTGGTTTGATACAGTCTGATTGCTTCTCTCTGTTCCTAGCCTCAGGAAAAGAAGGAAAGAAATGTGACTATACATGCAGAGTGCATTTAAATGCATACAGTACACATATACTGTGTTTATATTAAATAACATGGATGTACTACATAACATACTATATATACATTGTATACTATCTGATTAGATACATGTTATATGCACACTAGAGTATGGATATTATACTACACTCTTGATAGTTTTTCCTGTGAGAAGACATGATTCATATGCAATATATGCATAACAATAAGTACTTTAATATATTGTCATAGATAATATGTATAGAAAGAATTAAAATATTCTGCAAACTTGAGTTGCTAATGGGTATGTAACCATTTAAGAAAATTATTTACTTTAGTGAAAATGGACATTTTTGGTTTTCAGACGAACTATGAAAATCAATTTTAAGACTTCTCTGGTAAGAAACAGCATTTTTATTCAGAAATATTTTGTGGTACAACAGTTCAGTGAGCAGCTCATTGTTCTGCCAGCCATTTGGAAAGTTTATTTTACAATGGGACACAGAAGATCTCAAAAGCAAGAAAGTAAAAAATATTAGCTTAATGGGAACTGAGTCTATCTGAGCTACCAAATACATGCCTGGAACTCTTGTTTCAACCATTTAATTGTACTGGGTGAATTAAGTTAAACTCTGAGAGTCTTCTTACATTGTAAAAAAATCAAAGAATTTTGATGGAAACTATATGAAATAAAAGCTGGATTAGTCTTAATTCTGAAGGCAAAATGAAAAAAAACAACATTGTGCTGGGAACTCAGGAAAAATGAGTTTTGATACCTGTACTGATCCAAAGCTGTTAGTAAGGAATCAGAGCCTATTTGCTTGTATTCAAAGAGAATGAACCAAAAAGGCTCTTTTAGACTAATAGTTCAATAATTGTTGAACTACAGCTTTTCTTTTAAATAAACAATTATATCTCTCATTTCAGTTTTCTAATGGAAAGGAAAAGAGTGCACAATAACAAGGGCTGCTTTAATGAATCTCTATCAAAAAATCAACATAAAAATGGGTAATAGTTACCACATTAAAACTGATAATTACCATCTTTTAATAAAATTAGCTTCATAATAATATTAAGATATTCCTTTGGTCTGAACACATTAAAATATGCAACAGCATTGTGAAAGAGCAACAGAAACTTGCAAAATTCTGAGATATTACAAAAACAAGATTTTCGTAATAACTGACAGAGCATGTTAAAATAATTGTACATGATGCGCCTCCTATGGCAGAAGTAGTATTGGCTAAATATCTAATTCTGGCTTTCACAATTTTGCTGCTTTTACCAAAAATTATATCACAAGTTACATTTATTCAAAACAGAACCTGCAGACAACATGTGGTTGATGTTCATATCTTGGCAGGAGAGCCCAAAATTTATCATTTATAATTTCTGCCACAGGTTAGGCAGACAGGAGGCTGATATACTAGATATGACTGCTATTGTAAATTTATTTGGCATTTCATTTTTCAGTCACACTGATGGTTATTTTCATACATCTGCAATCCATCATTTGCTGCTAAATCCAATTAGTTTGATTGGCAGATTTAACTTCCCAGTGGGTCTTTGTCAATATTGTCTAGCAGTAAATACCTTAAGAGTCTTTTTCCCCAAATTTCCTGGGTTATTTGCTTTTTCCTCACCCAGCTAGATATTGATTAGCTGTTTTAATACAGCTTTTGCCCACCGGTAGAAGCAATCAGGTCAGGTGAACTATATGGCAATCAAAATCATACACGCACTAATGAATTCTGCACACTTTCTTGGACAGATAGGAAACTATGCTAGTGCCAGGGTGCCCTGGGTTCCAACAGCCCCTGCCCAAGATCAGCTCCAAGACAGGGGTGCCACAGGCTGAGGGCTGTTGATGAGCAAAGCCATGGGATGGGGAAGGAAGAGCATGAGGAAGCCTTGTTGGGACCAGTGCCTTGGGCTGGGAGAAGTGCTCAAGAATGCCCCAGAAGTTGCCCTGGGCCTGCCAGCAGGACACGCATGCTAGACTCAGAGCTGCCCCATCCCCTGGGTGATCCTGCATCTGCAGTAGACTTCGGTCATATGTCTTTGCCAGGCTCTGCTCACCACTACCACAGCAGGATAGGGCCTCTGCGGGAGATCCTTGCCCTGCTGCTAGCTCTCACCAGGTTCTGGACAGTTGTGCTGTAAGCTACTATCTGATCATTGAAATAAGATGGTAGCATGACACTTCTGCATCTCATTGCTCTGACAAAAGATCACAAGAGATTACTTTTGTCTTAAATTAATATATAGGTAGTTTAAAATCTATACCGTCCCATGGGGAGGCACTGACAAACACTGTCAGTGTCACACAGGCCACAACATGGGATTGTGGTCCCACTAGCAGGAGCCTCTGGCTTCCCAGTCCCATTTCCGTGCAGCTTAGAGCTGCATGCATTAATTCCGCATTTTATGACTGTTTCCAGTTTCTCTTTCATCGTTTTCCCCACTCACTGTCCAGAGATATACACTGCATCACATTTCTCTTGTCCTCTGCATCTTGTCCTCTAATGTGTTGAGGAGAGGAGAGGACTTGCTTAAAAAGAATACCTGTATGATTTTAGTGGGACCTAATAAGAAGGATGTGCCAAAGAATCTATCCTATGATGCTGAAAGAAAGCAAAAGGTACAGCAGGTGTTGAATTTCTTAAAGGCAATATTTTTAATTATTTTTTACTTGTAAACAAATTAATGGATTTACATACAAACAATCAAGAAATTCATTCTGCACTCAGGAACACATATGTTGTTGCTTTTATACATAACAATGAGGCTAAACCTTTGATTCACGCTTAGCTAGAAAGCTATAACTAGTTTTTCTACAATATTTATTTCCTGGACGTGGTGGGTAGAAGGACGAGTAATAATTATGCTGCTGTACTGTGAAAGATGATCATTTTATAAAAAATGTCAATGAAAGGAGTCAAATAAAGAATTAAGTAGTAAGAGAAATGAGCTTGCATTCATGGAAACACAGGAAAACTAACAGCTAGCATAAGATGGGGGTTCCACCAGAAAAAAAACTTGCACTTATATGCTGCATGTGTTGGTGGCTGGGAAGCCTGTTGGCAGGTTTCTCTCCTGAACTGGTAAAATGTTATGTTCATAGACTAGCTATGTAGATTCTGAGTAATACGTTCAACAGGGACAGAAGTTTAGGTTTGTGGTAGGGCTTGCTGGTAAAATAGACTAATACATTAATTTTTAAATTCTGAACTCCAGATTTTCATTAAAGCACAAGGAAAGTCTGTTAGAGGGCCTCAAACATGGTTCCGTGGTGATTTGTGTCCCTGAACTTGTGAGAAGCCAGGAAAAGGAATACTACGAGACATGATTAAAGGTAAGGTACAATAACAGATCTGTGAGAGGAAACTTTATTATCTCTTGTTCCTGCCTAAAGCCTCTCATTCTCTCAGTGCCACTGTCTTAGGATTGAATACTGCAAGAGCAATAATAATGATCTGTGAATTTTTGAAGGACTCGGGCTATGATATGTTATATTTGAATAAAGAATGTATAAAATACAGATCTTTTAATTTTTTTTTTAAAAAAAACCTTTTTCATCTTTGTTTGTGACTTTGCAGGTAACAAATCGACCATCATGATTCAAATTTATGAGGAATTGCAAAAATAAAATCATAATAATGCCATTTTTAGGGTCCTCTTTGGTACAGGCTCTAGTCCTTAGACTCTTAAATGTAATGGAAGATTTTTATTTTATTTTTTACAGGTGTTGTTTATTTACAACACAATCATTAACTAACACCACGATCAAAACCATATCACATCCAGAAATGAGCATGTAAACATACTTACTATGAGACAGTGCTATCCAATTACAACAGTGTTTATTAGCAATTCCAAATCATGGAGAAAATGCTTCTCTTTGATTACAAGAATAGATTACAAATACTATTTGGGGGAAAATGCATTTGATGCAGTGTTAATGACACCTAGAGTGGAAAACTGAAGCTTGTGCTAAAACGAACAATTAGTCTGGGGTATGGCCACTAACAAAATGCTTTAAGCAGCAATTATTGGTCTGATCCTACTTAAACTTTAGATTGCTAAAGGTAAAAAAATCTAACGATATAAAACAAAAAAGCAATGGCAATGCAGAGGATGGCTAGAAAATTAAATGAGATGATCGGGAATACCTTGCACGCTGGAGTGATAGAAAAGAACTAGTGTTCTAGCTAAAATCAAGGTCATATACTGGATTGTTAATGACCAGAAATTCTTCTATAAGCTTGCTGGCTGGTTATTACATAACTGGAGAACACCTTAGATTAATCAGCCCAGCATGCCTGTTGAGACCTGTCATGCTATCATTATCAGAACAAACATAATCTTAAGTACTTATCAAAGGCATATCACAAAACTAATGCTAGTACTTAATGTATGTTGTTTGGCATATTGAACTCAAAAAAGGACTCTTGTGTTAAATCAGATCCTATGAGACAGATCCAAAGCAGATATGTTAGCATCATGTCTAGACTGGGTGACCTGACAGCACTTCCTAAGTCTTTTTACAGGAGGACAGGAGGTCAGCTTGCATATCCCTCAAACAAGCTTGAAGTCAAGGTTAACATTTGTAGCTTGTAAAGTCTGAGAAAGAGAATGTAATTTTTCAAAGCTGGAGCTGAAACAAACTGGCTACCCTGCTTTTGCTTGGCTTGAAGCTCAGGCAGGACAGACTCATGCCTGACTTTGAGCCAAACTTGCTCATGTATTGTTGGTCCCCAAACTTACCATATTAGCTTCACTCCTCATGATAGGAATATACAAGCTTTCCAGACAGATTAATGACAAATGACAAGCACTCTTGTTAGCAGATGACTGTTCTTTTGTGCATGAAAATATGGATATTCAGAGAGAGAGCAGCCATATGTATAATTGATTTCTGTGCTTGTGTAATGGATCACATTTTAATGAGTGGGGTTTCTTTAGGACAGAAAAAGCAAACAAATTTGCCAAGTTTATGCAACCATAATTAATTTAACACGTCCCTTTTTCATTTCAAAACCTATTCTCCTACCCCAAATCTTATTTATCATGGAATCATAGAATCATAGAATAACCAGGTTGGAAGAGACCCACCGGATCATCAAGTCCAACCATTCCTATCTAACAATAAACCATGTCCCTTAGCACCTCGTCCACCCGTGTCTTAAACACCTCCAGGGAAGATGAATCAACCGCCTCCCTGGGCAGCCTGTTCCAGGGCTCAATGACCTTTACAGTGAAAAATTTTTTCCTAATGTCCAGCCTAAATCTCCCCTGGTGGAGTTTGAGGCCATTCCCTCTTGTCCTCTCCCCTGTCACTTGGAAGAAGAGGCCAGCTCCCTCCTCTCCACAACCTCCTTTCAGGTAGTTGTAGAGAGCAATGAGGTCTCCCCTCAGCCTACTCTTCTCCATCTTACTTTGTTTAAAGGCACAATGTTGTACAGATGAAACAGATTTTTCAGAACTGGAGAGGAAGAATGATTTTTTTTCTTTGATATCAATAGTTTAAATTAATATCATAAATCAATTTTGTATGCATATATATTCAGGCATTTGCATGCCTGACCTGTGCTTATGTTAAGAACAGTTGTATGTATGGGTGAGGGAACATATCTCCATGATGCATGTTTAAGGTACAAAAATCAAGAACTACTTCTATCACTCTGTCTTTATAACATTTTCCTAATTGTATTTCTTCTGGGTATATTTACTGTTCTCAGCCACTTTAATTTATTCTGAAAAAAAATTGTTTCTAAATTGTGAGGAAAAAATAAATAAAAGCACATTCTGAAATGAGTGTACTGAATAATTTGAAGTTTTACTTTCTAGTGGTTGCTGGGACCATGAAATCAAAAATTTATCATTTTTCCTACTGAAAATTGATATACAGACTGAAAACTGCAATAAAGCCTAGATGTTATTCCAGGGATTCATCAGGCCTTTTCAAGGCCAAGAAGTAGTTTTATACCTAAGTAAGGAGAGAAAAAAAAGATTCCCCTTTACACAACTGAAAGCATTCATGATTCCTTGAGCAAAAGGTTTATGTTACTACCAATGGATTCTCTGAGGAAACAAAAGCATCATGTTATTTTTTGGTGCCTCCCAGACAGTGCTCCAGCCATATTTTTGAAACAAGGGCCTTAATGGATGGAAGCTGAACAGTTAGGACAGTGATACAATAGCTGGTGCAGCATGCAGGTGAAACCAGTCAGTATTTAAAAGACTTTGCTCCGATGCCTGTTTGGGTCCTTGGTGGCCAAGGAAAATGGTGACAAAGAAGCATTCCATTTTAAGATGGAATATCCAGACACATCAGTTGTAACCCCTAGGCGTAATTTTAGTTTGAGAATTGGCAGTCATTTTCCCTCATTAGGTATTCATTTTGGAAAGACAGTTCCTTCAGGTAGAATGATAGTTTGATAATGCAAAAAAAGAAAAAAAAGTGAGTAAACACTATAAGAAATCATATAGTACCCTCTTAACAGACAGTGATTAAGAACTCATTGCTACTTTTGTAACTTTGAGCCTCATTTATGACTGGTAGACATTACCATTACTACTTTTCTTAAAAGAATAAATCCCACTTCAATTTTTGCATGCTACATTTGTTGTTACTGTAATTATTGTTATTATAGCCTAAAATGGAGATAATTCAGGCAGTGCTGCTGAGCTACAGAACTTCAATCTAAGTATTAATTATGTTTTCAGTCCCTCCTATCCCCCAGTCTTTAATGATGCGTCTCTCCTAGAGAGAGTAAGTGCCTAACAGTATTGAATGTGAATTTTCTGAAAGATCAATGAGACCTATTGTAAAGGAGCAATTTGAAAGCAAATAATGGAAGACTTGGAAGATATCCATTGACAAATTTGAAAGAATTTAGAGTTGCTCATTGGGCTCCAGCAAATATAAAAGCATATTAAGGAAGAAGTGGACTCCAAGTCTATCTTATAGAGGTTTTTTCTAAGTGCTCTTCCCTCATACCTTCACTAGTAGTGCTGCTGCTTGATGTGGTCATAGCATCAGATTACTACATTCAGATGACTTATGCCTACAACCAGAAATATAATCTAATATTATAACCTCCTGCAGGAAAGGAAATCTCTTTTTTCTTCATCTGGTGGTCCAGAAGAGCCAGCAGAAGAAACTGGTTTTTGCTCTTCCCTGTTGGTAAACATAATACAATGAGCTCTGGCAGGGCGGAGCTGGGAAAATCACAAAGGTGGTGATGAGTCTGTTGTGTTATGTTAATGAAGTAACTTGAAGTTGGGGGACAGGAGTTTGCAACCTAAGCAAATAGTTTTGGGGTTGGGCAGTGGTCAATGAAGACCTGTTACTAGGGTAGAAGTGACTAATCAATGTTTACCTCATGTTTGGCCTGCTTGGTCTATATAAGCAGTGAGTTAACCCATAATAAGGAACTTCATCTGAAATCATATTGATTTGTCGTGAGGTTCATCTTGCCCCCGTTGCAATACTTCCCTAGGTTTATGAAAACCCAATTTAGTTTCTACCAGAGGAAAAAAAACAAATCAAACCAAAACACCAACAAACTTTGCGTGGGAACTCAAGGAACAGGGAAGTTTGGGAATACTAGAGAACTAAGCAATGGAAACATTACAATTTTAGGATGCCTAAGGGGATTCTCTCTTGCCTCTTCGTCTTTTGGTGTTTTGCCTAACATCTTGCTCCCACTTGTATCTTGTGTGAACTGTTGAAAACTGAATGTGAGGAAACAAAAGACTTTTAAAAGTAAACAATAAGGTTGTGATATATATTGGCATGCATAAACTATCTTAAATAATTATATATGAAAGAAGGAAAAAAACCCAAACCTCAACTTAACTCAAAACTGCACAGCAGCTGTAAGGGAATTGCTTTCCAAATACACAGCAGTGTAAATGTTAGTATCCCTTGTGGCCCAGAAAGCAAAGCACAAGAAACTACACCAGAGGCTTTCCAATCATCAAGAACATCTACAAAACTTTAAAAACAGTGGGACTTTTCAAAGAGAAGTAAGCGAGGAAACATCTTTAGAGGGAGATAAGATCTAAGGAATGCAGGCAGATATTCTGACAGAAATCAAAATGACACACGGAATCAAGACTCCATAACTTATAAAGTTATAAAGTAGGTATGTTTATTCAGCACTGAGACGTACCGGAGAATCATTTCTCCAAAACAATGTGCGTACCTATCGTGGCAACTCATCTTGGCTTTATACAGTAAACTGTTATATATTTTAAAAATGCCTATACATACTCATAACCTTTCTCCACCTCTTATTATAATGAGTTTGAGAAGAGACCTCTTCCTGTTTTCTGCTTGTGAAAGATTGTCCCAGGGATGTGGGCAGTTATCTTTAACTTCTTTAGTTTCCATCTGTTTCCATGTCCTTCAGATCCTCGTCATTTTTGTCAGTATTGTTTGCTCTTATCACAGGTCCAGATGACTTGTCCTGCCCACCAGAAATACCTTTAGCAACAGGCCCCCCTAATATGTTGTTTTAGCTGGACAGCTGTCACCTTGCGTATCCTCCAAGTGTGAGCAGTATCCTCTCCACCATCCTTCAAGTGTCAGCTGCCTCGGCCAAATTAGTACTATTCTTAAGTGTTAGTGCTTATCTCAAGCTGCCAAACAATGGTTATCCTGTTAGTGTTTCCCCTAGCCCCAAATCAAAAACATTTATCAAAGTTTACTTGAAGAAATTGTTTAATTTTCTCCAAAGAAATAGGTTTACAGGTAAACAAAGTTTTCTCAGCCCTTTATTGCTAATGTAGATAATTGAAGTTTGATGCAAATTACCTGTAATTTTTTGGGGTTTTGTTGGGTTTTTTTTGAGGGGGTGGATAATTCTTGTAAAGAGAAAGCCATATTGGCTGACTGCAAAAGATATCACCGTGTAATTTGTTTATATAACCTGAATGTTGTAAAATATGGTGTTTTGTTTTGGAGGAGGAGGAATGTGGAAGAGATTTGCATGTTAGCAATATTTTTTGCCTATTTAGGAAGTAAACTGGAAGGGCCCAGAAAAAGCCATAACTAGAAGAGGGTTATGACTGGAAAAAAACTCAGAGCTATGTGAAGATTCCCTTCAGAAATTCCCTTTGTGAGCAAACCATATGGCAGGTCACGCTGAGTTATGCCAAAAAGCTGAAGCAACCAGAGCACAGTGGGGGGAAAACTTATAAGCCTAGGAGTTAAATCCAGCTTTATGTTCATCACAGTTGACTAATACAGTCTCCTGAGAAAGCCAGGTCCCTACACCATAGCTACTCTGGAGATGGACTATGCAGGCCACCATCAGAGAATGGAAAGATACAGGTCTCTGCTGTCTTAAGAAACCACAATAAAAATAATATAATGACTCAAATCTAATCTCACTGTCTTTTCAAAGAATAAAAAGAATAAACAATTTCTTGGCAACCAAGCAGACTAGCTGGCTATTAACCTGAGGTGGGCACAGTATCTGAGCTACAAACCCTCGCTGTTTAGTGACCAAGGTTGTTTGACTGGTGGTAAGCTCTGGAGGGTCCATATGATGGGGTACAAAATGGAATTGCACTGGGCTGTACAGCTCCAGGTCTACCATATAAAGAAAGGCAGTATGCGAAATTTGTTTTGTGTATGCATATGCATGTGTGCGTACATTCTGGCTATTTTTACCTTTGGTACATGAAAAGCGAGAACCATCTAGACTTAAGACCAACATGCATTTATACTTCCCAGGGAAAGAAGCTTACACAATCACTCTGTTAGTTTTGTCTCAGTATTTGAATGCATCAGCCAGCTCCTACCACATCTGTTGTTGTGTCAGATACATTAAGCTCTAGAAGCTTTCTGAGAATGTGTCACTAGGTAGACTTGAGAGTACATATTAGTGTCACTGACAGTTGGAAAACTAGCAGCATGGGCTACTAAGCAGACTTTAAAGAGAGAATACATTGGGAAACCAGGCACATAATATCATAGAAACATAGAAGCATAGAATCATTAGGTTGGAAAAGACCTTAGAGATCATGAACTACAACCATACCTGTCTATTACTAAATCATGTGCCCAAGCACCTCATCTACTAACTTTTTAAACACCTCCAGGGATGGTGACTCAACCACCTCACTGGGTAGCCTCTTCCAGTGCTTGATAACCCTTTCTGTGAAGAATAGTTTTCCTAATGTCCAATCTGAACTTCCCCTACACAGCCTAACACCATTCCCTCTTGTCCTGTCCCCTACCACTTGGGAAAAATTACCAACACGCACCTCTCTATAAACTCCTTTTAGGTAGTTGTATAGAGCAATAAGGTCTCCTCTCAGCCTCCTCTTCTCCTGGCTAAACAACCCCAGTTCACTCAATTGCTCCACATAAGACTTGTTTTCCAGCCTTTTCACCATTTCCATCACTCTTCTCAGGACTTCAGCATCTTGTAGCGAGGGGCCCAATATGCTGCTCACAGAACTGTCTTTATACCTTTTCATTGAAAGTATTATTCCAAAGAAGGAGCCGAAAGAAGTGGTTGCCAGTAAGAAAAGGCAGAAGGAATTTTGAATCTTGTTGATTCTTGCATAAAAGGAGGGGAAAAATAGTTAAAATTTTGACAGTCTGCCCTGCTCAAGCCTGCATGACTTAAACAAAAACTGAAGAGTAAGTGAAATGTGTTACTCAAAGCGCAGTCTAATATATAGTAATGCTAGATTAGAGCATGAAGGAAAAATGTGTTGGAAAATGCCAGGAATATCTGCAGTAATTAAAACTTTGAAATGTATTAGGAAATCAAACACAAATCTTTTGAAATTTTATGATTTGGAAGGGCTGTCCAACCACAGTTGCCATATCAGGAGACATGCTGGAACTAACCACATTTTGCTCCACCTGGGACTAAATGTAGCCTTCATTGTGCTAGTGTTTGATCTGGAATTTCTTGTTTTGCTGCCAATTTTGACAGCATGTTGTGAAGTCTGGCTGGCTTTCTGGCTTTCAGAAGAAAGTAGAGAAAGGACATGAAACCAGACATCAACCTCACCAAGAAAAAAAATACAAGTGAAATTTGCATGATCAGTTTTGATGTTTATGCGTAATTAGGATATCCAGACATTATGGTGGATAAAAACACAGTTGTGATAGCAGTCATTTGTTGAGATCCAAGAAAAGTCAGTCTTAATAAGAAGCTGTCACTGGATGTTTTGCATACTGTAAACACATAGTGTATATGAATCTGGTGAGACATTTAAAAAATGTTTTGGAACTTAAGTAAATTACATAGAAATTAACATCTCATTTTAACTGATCCAAGACATGTAAATGGACTTCTAGGTAACCTAAGTTAAGATACTATCTTACATACAATATATGAAATATGAGTTTGTTTGGCCCGGAGATAGAAACTTTAAAAAAGAGATCACAGGTCAAGTAGAGAAATGAAACAACAGTTATAAAGTATTAGTCATAAGAAGGATTGGCCATCTCTCTTTAATTTTTTGTGTCTGCCTTTATGTGCTATATATCTCAGTCTTCACTGGTGCCCAGATTGAAGAGCTGGAAGTTACTATTTACTGTTAATGTGTTTCTGTGATGCATGGACCAATGCTATGGAACAAAGGATTTATCTACTAACAAGAAAATCAAAAGACCGACACACTGAAAGCAAACAATACTTTTACTTGAAAAATGGATTTTGTCTCAGTTCCTGAAACAACTTAGAGCTGATTCCATCTGATTTATACCCCAGAGACCCTAATTCCTTAGTGTCACCTGATCATAGCTTTATTATCACTAAATTGATACTACTTTTAACAGTCTCAGAGATTGGTTTTCATAGTGTTTTGGTTTTCTTTAAATAAACTTACCTATCTTGAAGTTACTGGATTATATTTTCTACACAGTTTACACATGAGGTCTCAGACATCAGGTCACGACATTTAAATAAGTTTAGCTATTCCAAATTGCATTAATTGATGGATTCCTGCCTACATGTTCACTAGGTTATATTTAGTAAAGTACACTCAAGACTCCTTGAAAGTTGGTTCAGAAACTTGGTTGTATAAAATGGTAGAGATACTGCGGCAGAAACAATTTGTATGTGTTTACATATACTATATTTATGTGAAAGATGTTTCAGCTGTGCCATTTGAGCATTCTTTCAGTTGTAGTTTTTTTGCACTTAGAAGTTTCTAGGAATGACAAAAAGGTAAGGCTCTCTTAATGTAGTTTAACCTGACCGTCTTCTCTACTATTCTGCTTTAGGAATGATGGTCTTCCAAAAATTCAGGTCTAAAAGAAATTATTCTTTTATACTTTTTAAATGCAATCTGATTATTTCTTTAAGTATTCTAATATCGGATAACAATTTATGAATATTGTCATTGTTATTGCCATCATCACCACTGATAATTTTGATTCAGTTTTGCAGTGTCCTCTAGAGGTCCCTACTTAGGATCTGAAAACTAATCTGTGTGTCCTGTACAAACACAAAATGGAAACAGGTCCTCTCCCAAAGAGTTCTCAGTCAGAAATTAAAATGAGGCAAACCAGAGTTGTGTATAGACACATTCCATTAGAGTTATTTCACATAACAGTATCTTTATTATGACTAATTCAGGACCACAAGAACTTAGATATGTTTTCTTTCCCTCTAGTGTTATTGGCTTGACTTTTGCTGGCAGGCTTTTCTTCTAGTTTATAGCCCACTTCCCTGGGCTCAATCCACTCAGCAGTTTCTAGTGAAAAATATTCCAATGTGCAGAATATCGCTGCATAAATCTTTCAGGTCTTCTGCAAAACTCTCTGATTTTCTAAGACAGAGCTTACCTGTGGATTGTAGTTCTATCAGTGTGAACACAAGAAAAACTGACATACAGAATAGGTTCTGTTTCCTTCGATAACTGTTCAGGAAAAAAACCCAAACCAAATAACTAAATAACCAAAACAGCACTGATACGTGAGTAACACTGGAAGTGAAGACCCTAACTCCTTTTTTAAAATTATGTTATTCGTATGTCTGCTGATTTCCATACAGTTAATGGGAAAGGAATATGGTTTACTCATGTGAAGTAAGTTTATGTCTTTGTTATTATAATTCAACTCAATATAAAAAAAACCCAAACCCAAACCCCTACAACTCTGCAAATTCATTAGTAATTCCCATACTCACTCATTGTCAATAGATGGTGAATTTACCAGCCAGTAGTTTTGAAACATTTTTATAGATGCTCTTTCAGCCTCTCCCACCTTATCTGTCATTTTTGTTCGTTTTCCTTGCTGACATTTCTCTCTTAGTTTCATTGCCACTGATTCAGGTTCATTTCCACAATCATTATCAACCTAATCTCTCTCCTTTTTTCTCTAAAGTGCCCCTTCCATTCAGTTCCTATACTTCTTTCTGCAGTGGGGGTTGAAAAATAGAGAAAGAGCCTAGTTTAAGCAGTAATTCAGCAATACTTAACCTGCCAAAGTGTATACATATTATCAGTGCATCTATAGTATCTTACCCATGATTAAACAAAAGAAATTCAAGTCTCCTCACTTGCAAATTCACTTCCAAGCAGACACATGCTAAGTTGAAAGTAAGCAAGAGCCTCTCAGAAATTAATGAAGACTACGTTAGGATAATGATGCCTTTGGTACTAACCTGCTCATCAGACAAAGTTAACTTTAAGTCATCACAACTGCTCATTAGGACATATGCAGTTTCAGGGTAGCATTTCCCTTCCCTCAGCTCATATCTTTTCAGAGCATTTTTTGGGTCAGCTGTCCCTGACATGAACAGATTATGGGTAATCAAGTTTAACCAGTGCAGAGCTGGGAATTCAGTGCTTCCCTGCTCTACAGTGGCCAGTTCTGCCATTAGAGTCCATATGGTCACTGCTTTCCAGTATAAAGAATTTTGGAAACATTATAATGTTAGATCAGTGGAGATTTTGCTGCTTGTAATACTTGCTGTGATCCTGTAGGTGATTTAGAGGACTCTCCATGTGTTATTAAGAACCAGCTTTATGGCTGGTCTCCACAGCAAGAAAAAGCCAAAGTATATGCTGTCTCCTCCTGGCATTCAGTAAAGAGAGTGGACTAATCAGCAGTAAAGTGGTTGGTGAGAGAAGCAGATACACAGAAAAGTATGAATAAGAAGAAATGAAATTCAGGCTGTGACTTTTGTGACTGGCTTCATGGGACACAAGGCTAACAAATAGGAAGAAGCCTGAATCTCACTGGAGAGCTGGAATTACAAGTTTTATGACCCAGACTGTGAAAACTTCTGATACTGGATAAACAACTGAAACTTTCTGGGAAGGAGGAACTAGCCAACTGAAGGTTGCTAGGTGGTCTACAAAATGGGTTTCTCGCTTCTCAGTATCAAATACCATGCTCTGTGTTAGAAGAATCTGGTGATTTCTTTTTCCTGTGTTTCTTCTATTCTTAACATTTATTTGTCATTTGAGAATAAAATGAAGGAACTCCCTTTCCTCTCCATCTCTTCTTCTTGTAGTTTACACTGACAGGTTTGATTTTCTTCCTGGGAAATTTCTATAAACAGACTATGATAAGAAAAGGTTTAAAATAAGAGTGGGAATTAAAGGCATAAAATTGCTAGGAATTTCTACTAAGACCTCTATTTTGGTGGCAGCAGCACTCAAAAAAGTCTGCAAAAGGTGGCATACAGTATCACTGATTTTAAATTTTAAAATATGAAAACACTACCTATGTCCCAGCCACATATTCTATATACTGAATACTCCATTTTTAATCTCATGACTCATTATTGGACTACGTGAACTATGTAGTTTGAGCAGCACTGCCACGTAGCATCTACCTAGAGGCTGATGTCTAGTACTTCTTCCTGAGGTATGGAAACCTTTATTTCAAAACTACTCAGGATGCAAAGGGCTAATAAATCAACTCTTCCACTAGATTGCTTGCTCATATCACTAGATTATTACACACATGCACAAAAGTAGTGTCTTTCCTGGGCATGACTAACTTTTCAATATTTGTGAATAATTCAAAGTTCTTTATGTTGATCTATGTCTGCATTATAGCGGATTTCTAGCCTAGAAATAATTTGCTATATCAAAACAGGTTATACCTGATATGGATGGCTATCCAATGAGAATTCAGACACACTGTATTTTAGCATTTATCCTTCCCAGCAATAACAAATATTAGGTGGATCGAACAATTACCTAGAATCCAAATTCATTATCATAGAATCATAGAATCATAGAATAGTTTGGGTTGGAAGGGACCTTAAAGATCATCTAGTCCAAACCCCATCTGCCGTGGGCAGGGACACCTCCCACTGGATCAGGCTGCCCAAGGCCCCATCCAACCTGACCTTGAACACCTCCATGGTTGGAGCAGCCACAGCTTCCCTGGGCAGCCTGTTCCAGTGCCTCACCACTCTCATGGTGAAGAAATTCTTCCTTATGCCTAGTCTAAATCTGCCCCTCTCTAGTTTATATCCATTGCCCCTAGTCCTATCACTACAAGCCTTTGTAAACAATCCCTCCTCAGCTTCCTTGTAGGCTCCCTTCAGCTATGGGAATCATAGAATCATAGAACAACCAGGTTGGAAGAGACCCACTGGATCATCGAGTCCAACCATTCCTATCAAACACTAAACCATGCCCCTTAGCACCTCATCCATCCGTGCCTTAAACACCTCCAGGGAAGGTGAATCAACCACCTCCATGGGCAACCTGTTCCAGTGCCCAATGATCCTTTCTGTGAAATTTTTTTTCCTAATGTCTAGCCTAAATCTCCCCTGGTGGAGCTTGAGGCCATTCATTGTCCTGTCTCTGCTCCTTGGGGCCTTCTCTTATCCATGTTGAACAACCCCAACTGTCTCAGCCTGTCCTCCTGTTCCAGCCCTTTGATCATCTTTGTAGCCCTCCTCTGGACCCATTTCAACAGTTCCTTGTCCTCCCTATGTTAAGGATTCCAGAACTGGACACAATATTTTAGATGAGGTCTCATAAGAGAGGAATGGGGGGGGACAGAATGACCACCCTCGACCTGTCGGCCATGCTTCTTTTGATGCAACCCAGGATATAGTTAGCCTTCTGGGCTGCAAGCATACATTTTTGTCTCATGTCAAGCTTTTCATCAACATCCCCAAGTCCTTCTCTGTAGGACTGTTCTTAATCTCATCATACCTCATCCTGTATTGAAACCAGGGATTGTCCCAAAACAGGTGTAGGACCTTGCACTTGGCCTTCTTGATCCTCACAAGGTTGACACAGGCCCACTCCTCCAGCTTGTCCAGGTCTCTTCAGATTATCTGGCAGACCTTATGTGGACTGCATGTTACATGCCAAATATTGCTTAAAACTCCAGATATTTGAGTTTTTTCCATGTCCATGGGTCAGAGACCAGTTTTTCCTCTTAAGATTTTTTTTCCATTATTAAACTAGAATTTTCATTAATGTTTCCAAAGGTGTATGTTCATTTTCTGTAATACTCTTAGAAGTGAATTAGTCCTTATCCAAGCTATGTCATGGCAGAGATTATGCAAAAAATGAGAAGCAGATCAAATCCTTATTTCATTTTTATGGAATATGTTTATGGGGGGCAATCTGAGACATTTTATTAATCAATGGAACCACATATTACAGAACAAAAATGGTAGTGCTATATGTATTAATGCTTGAGTTTTGACATGGTGGTTTTGTAGTAACACCAGTTTAACTAGATTAGTAACATCACTGTCTATGACAATTTTCTTATGATGATATTTTTTTAGTCTCCCTTATCAATTACAAAATACACAAGATAAAAAGATTTACAATCGAAATCTTTGTTGCTAAAGATAAAATATCCATTTAAATGCATTTTGCGAGATACTCGCTGTTGAGCTTCTGAGTTAATGTGATATATCCTTTGTAGTCTTTCAGTACTTAAAGGAGGCTTGTAAGAAAGATGGGAGGAAAGTTTTAGAAGGGCCTATAGCAATAGGACAAGGGGTAATGGCTTTAAAGTAGAAGAGAAGTTCAGACTAGATATTAGGAAGACTTTTTTTTGCTGAGGGTGGTTTAACACTGGAACAGGGTGCCCAGACAGGTGGTAGATGCTGCATCCTTGGAAGAATTCAAGGTCAGGTTGGATGGGGCTCTGAGCAAGATGATCTCATTGAAGATGTTACTCTGCAGGAAGGTTGGACTAGATGACTTTCATAGTATCTTCCAATCCAGGCCATTCTATCCCCCTCAGCACCATTACTAGTTGCTGATGGCTGTAATAGAAAACATAAAAGAGGTTGTGAAAAAGTCTGTATGGTGAGAGAATGTTAATTAACAAGGTGACGTTGGATACATTAAGCAGAGTATTTATTCAAAGCCCCAATCTCCGTTACCATCTCCTACAGGACAGAACACCTCTAACAGCAGCTGGTTTCCAGAAGTCTCATTCACATTTATTATGGTGTTTGTAGCTTGATATATCAATCTGTGTAAGCACCTATTTCTCAGGAAATACTCACTGAGCAAGACTTTTCTAGTGAAGAAAGGTCATTGCTTTTCTTCATTTCAGAGTCTGTAATCTCCTGCCTTTCATAATGCGGAAATAATTGCTCCACCAGGATATTGCCCAGCTGTGCTCAGTTTATAATTTGCAATATTTTCCTCTGTAAGTCAACTAGTGGTATATTTTTATGTCATTCTCCCAAGTGGATAATGATCCAAAGCAATGTACTTATTTTGAGGATTTTATAAATCAGATACAAATTCAACAACAAAATATACAGAAAATACATTCTGTTTTCCTCTCTTTATATATATACACACATACATATTTGTTACTTCTGCTAGTCATAATGCTCACAATCTCAGATTTTCTGCCCCATTGTTCATAAACCAGGAAGGAAAATAAACTGCTTTCCAAGCATGTGCCAAGAATTTTAAATACAGAAAGGCCAAGATGTAGACTTCCATTGTCTCTGGTTGTGGAGACAGAAAAATGAAGGAGGAGCAGTTTTAGAGTTTGTAACAAAACTTGACTATAGTATACGTCATGAGAAGGACAGAGGAAAGACTGAGGCTTTTCTGGTTTCAACTGTTAATTGTACTTTCTCTTTGAATTTATTCAGTCCTGGTTCTGAGAAATGGATGTGCTTTAACTTAAAGGAGCTTGAGAGAACCATAGCACAGCTGTTAAATAACAAAGAATTCATAAATTTTATGCTCTTCACACAATGGATGGAGGCTATAGATGTCAAATACATATGAAAACTACTCATATAAGACATGACCGTCATCACTATAGAAGTATTTTCAACTCTTAATTCGAAAAATTAGTAGTTGGGAGAGATGATGAAGCAACAGATTTCTGCTAGGGGATTGGCTAACTGAGACACTGTCCTGTGGAGGGATTTTACTTGCCAACGTGATATTCTATAGCAAACAAACTACAATGTTAGTTCTCTGTAAATGGACTTTCATTAACCACATAAGGCCTCACTCCTTGACAGATGAGACACACATTTAAATCTTAGAAAACTTTCTATTCGTACCACATCTTTGAATTTCACATCACATCTTAAAGCTAGGAAATGTCATAATATTTCTAAAGAGATCCATGCTGTCTTGGCTCTCTAGTTGATATTTACGAGTAATGCCACCTTTTAGCTTGACTTGGATCCTATTCCTAATCTAACACGTCAAGTCAGACAGACTTATAAATCACAATCCCACAGGTGGTATTAGCAGGCATTATTCTTCCTGCCAGCTCAGTACCCCAAAGATGAGGGCTACTCCAGATCTAGCAGTACTAAAAAGCACCTGTAAGAAAACACAAAAAAAGGCTTAGTATTTCAAAATTAGAACATGCCGCACCAGTAAAATCTTTATATTTAAACTAGAAAAAAATATGTTCATCGATGTACAGGTTCACTCATGAGTTAATATAACATTGCTTTAAAGATGTCACAAAATATTGTGAATGAGGTAATGGCTTTTTGGTTTATTTAAGTAAAACTAAGATACTTCCAATAGCTTATATGGAAGAAATATCACATTTTTAAAAACCTCAGATTTCAAAACCCTAGCTATATTATATGGACCTACCTAATGAATGTTCAGTGATCAACCTACGAATCAGCGAATCATAGAATCACTAGGTTAGAAAAGACCTTTGAGATCATCAAGCCAAACTGTACCTGTTCATTAATAAATCAGGTGCCTAAGCACTTGCATCTACCTGCGTTTTAAATACCTCCAGGGATGGTGACTCAACCATCTCACTGGGCACCTGTCCCAGTGCCTGATAATGCTCTGAGCAAAGAAATTTTTCCTAATGTCCAATTTGAACATCCCTTGGTACAACTTGAGGCCATTCCCTCTTTTCTTATCACCTGTCACTTGGGCAGAGACCAACACTCATCTACAACCTCCTTTCAGGTAGTGATAAGGTCTCCCCTCAGCCTCCTCTTCTCCAGGTTAAACAACCCCAGTTCCCTCATAAAACTTGTTCTCCAGTCCCTTCGCCAGCTTTGTTGCTCTTCTCTGGACACACTCCAGGAACTCAATGTCTTTCTTGCAGCGAGGGGCCCGAAACTGAACATAGCATTCAACATGCAGCTTCACCAATGCTGAGTACAGGGGCACAATCACTTCCCTGGTCCTGCTGGCCATGCTGTTTCTGATACAAGCCAAGATGTCACTAGCCTTCTTGGCCACCTGGGCACACAGCTGGCTAACATTCAGTTGGATGTAAACCAACAGCCCCATGTCTTTCTCTGTCAGGCGGCTTTCTAGACACTCTCCTCCAAACCTGTAGTGCTGCATGGGGTTGTTGTGTCCCAAATGCAGGACTCCGCGCTAACTGGAATAAAGCCAACTAATACAACCTTGCCACATCTCTACAGCTTCCCTATTCTATTTAGCTAACACCAGTTGGTATCACAAGTGTGTATTTGTCAGCATTTAGGTAACCCTGCTTAGTGATTGGTGGCTGTAGATGCGGAGAAACAGAAATAAAAATCCACTTGTGGCCTTACAGGCAGGTAATAATTTACCACTTTCAATTGGAGGATTATTAAGGTGCCTTCACTATATTCTGCATGTACAGAAAACCTGAGATTTACAGTGAATAAGCAAAGTTGTGTCTGAATTAAGTACTTGTGGTAGGGTTTAACAGAACTTCTATTAATGCAATGAGTTCACTGTCACTGATAACAAGTATAACTTTTATTCAAAGACTTTTGTAAGGGCTTATACTCTCTCTTCTCACGTATATATATTATTTAATAAGAAATTGAGATAGATGTTATACTGTCAAACTCATAAAAGGATTCTAGGGACAGTCATAACCTAACAATTATTTTGCAGCAAATTTTCATTTATCACTAGCCTGAACCCTAACCATTCACAGCAGATAATGCTTCCATGCAGCAAAATTCATTAACATTTCTATCTTTGCTAAATAAATAGACCACATTTTCTTCTTTAAACTCTTTTATAGGCTTGTATTTATCACCTGTTCTCTGAATATGCTGAATTTTGACAGATCACAAAAATCCTCAAGAGGAATTTCATCCATCTTGCCAGTTTTGCATTTTGTGAAGTTTTCTTTCTAGCAGACTCAAGAGGGCAGCTTAAGAAATAAAGTAGTTAGGACTAGATATTTGGTAGCATAAGGTAAAGATGGTGAGAGCTTAATCTGTCTTAATAGCACACTCACTGTAATAGACTTTTGGGAAAAGATAGACCACCTAAGAGAAGCTGGCAGCAATCAAAAGACCCCACCCTGTTAGTTTGGAGGGTGAGATTATTCATCATAACACCCATAGGAAAGGGATCAGACTTCATGGGCAGAGCAGCTGCAAGCCATGGTTCTATTTGCCATATCCATGACAGTGTGACTGGCGGCCAGGCATAATATTTTGTGACACCCCTGAAAGAATACTAGTAACAACTACCCTCTATCAAATGAATTCACTGACTATATGTGGTTCCCCAAAGTTCAGTGAGGGAGAGTATTCAGTTTAGATCCACTTACAGATGCATGAAGGAATCCGGTTAACATACTTCATTGAAATCCATGATGGTAATATTTAACAGTTAACTACAAAATTGTAAGTACCGAAACAGCAGTTCGTACTGATCATAGCAGAATATAAAAATTCTGAAGTATACAAATAATTTATAACAAGCTCTAAACAAAACCCCTCATTAAACAAGAAACACCTCACATTTCTTTTTTATAGTTTTGTCAGGTCATAATATTCATTATTTTGTATAATATTCATTATATTCGAGTTGCTCTGCTACATTTGTATCTCTATAATACAGGTACAATTTGTGCAATTTCTTTTGAGCAGCTCAGTTAGCTTATTTCATACTTTCCCTGCACCATTTATAATGCCTTCATAGTGCAGGCTTTCCCATGAGTTGGATCCAAAAAACCACAAAAAATACTGATGCTCAGATTCAGCCCAAACTCCATAAAGTAAATTTCATTCATAAACCTTTAAAGAATGACTCTGTTAACATAGGTATCTCCTCTCCAATGCAACAGTCAAAACTAAAGCACTATTCCTGAGCTCCTGCTCTGAATAAATTACATTTTAACCAATCTTAAACTGAAACGAGCTCTTATTATGAAGTGAGCAAAGGGAACTATTATTTTTCTCTGTGTTGGTAACAGGCATGTATTCCTACATGATCAGCCTTTACTCCTGATAATGACAACAACAACAAAAAAAACATTTGCAAGATATGGCAAAACTACAGTAGATCATAAATGTTAATAGCTTTATTCATTTCAGATCTGGAATGTGACAAAATTACTCATACTGGAGAACAGACTTCCTGGATCACAATAAGAGGTAGGAAATGAAATTAGAGATGATTAACAGAAAGCATTTTGGCTCAGCATCCCACACCCACTGTTGAAACATTTGTCCAAAATTTGTCCCCCTCTTCAGGCTTGAAGGAATTTGTATATTTTTTTTATTGTCCCTCATTTTCTCAACTCCTCATTCTTACCTGGTGATGAAGGACTTGAACCACCCCACCTGTCTCTCATGACAGTGGTTTTAGACTGAGCAAGAGAAATAGAAATCTGCCCTAAAGGCTTGCTCTTGTGGAATTTCCTTCCCAAATTTTGTTCCAATAAGATCCTAGCTTGTGAAATGCTGCCCTGAACAGAAGCAATATGAATGCTAAACAGACACAAATTAACTGTTTTGATATGGAATTAGACTGATCCTGTTTCCTTAAATCTGTCACCTAGTACTGTCACCTAGTTCATGCAATGGACTAAATTATACTCTTATTTTGTTTTATGTCACCATATACTTCTGCTCTTATTGATAATACAGAATAAAATAGAAGTATATATTTAGATAAATTAACCAACTAAATAAAAAAAATTAGTATTATTAAAATGCTTTTAATAT
Source organism: Piaya cayana (assembly GCA_013389865.1). Lineage (NCBI taxonomy): Eukaryota > Metazoa > Chordata > Aves > Cuculiformes > Coccyzidae > Piaya > Piaya cayana. The sequence goes on along the minus strand of WAAB01003969.1, from coordinate 338,225 downwards.
TGTCATCATAGCAATTTTTAACACTATTTCACTGGGGTTTTTTTCGTCAAGTTAGCATGCAAGGACATTTTGAAATATAAAACTTTCCCATGGACTGAAACATGCATGTTCTCCTCTTTCTTACTGGTAACTCAGACTATTTTTTGAATGTCAAAGATGCTTCCCTGAAGTCTGTTCACATGACAAAGTCATGTTTCGTGTTTCTTTTCTTGTCATCACCTTTATTATTTAAGTATCTTATAATATGTTAATATTAAAGAACAGATAACATGATCTTGGTTAAACTTTTCACTTCCAAAGGGTTATTCTCTCAACATATATGAAGCATTGAAAATGCTTTGAGGTATTTTTGGGAGAAGGTTTGGCCACAGAGTTAATTATAGGAAAATGCATTGTTATAGAAGGGATTTATAACTAATCTCTAAAGAGTGAATCATTACTTTATTCACAGGGCATGTTTCTCAATAAAAACATGAAAATAAAAATTTCAAAGGAAAGCAAAATATATCTTTCAAGATACAGACAACTATAAAGGATATACAAGATGAGAGTAAGTACCACACCAGAGAGAGAGAATAATAAACAAACTGTAAAGGTCAGTTTGGCACTGGAAACTACTAGGGGAGCTTTTCTTGAAAAAGTACAGCAGACAGTGAAAATGAAGTATCTCCAAGAGGTGAAAAAGAAGCATTCAATGAAACAGACTGACCTATTACTGAGAAGTAGAAACAGTGTCCATATTCTTTGTCCATAAACAAGCAAGAGGGATGGTTAGTTTTGTTCCAGAAATGTTTTACTGTTTAGCCCAGTGCTTTATGAGACAAAAAGGTTGTAATACAATGAGGTAAAATTAAAGTTTTACTGATCTCCTTGATTTTTATGAGATACATGTTTATATATCTAAAAACTATCTATTTATCCCTTGAAAGTTTATGGAGGTAATTCTGGGTAATTCTGTGGTAACTCCAGTTCCCACAAACTGCCTACTACTGTCCCTTGACTCAGGCAGTGACACATTCAACTAAAAATAGGTTGCGATGTTACAGTGGTGTCTATGGAAAAGAACTTCCACTACCACTTGCTTGATTCTGCCTACATTGGTTTAGAAAATCCTCAGAATGGCAGATCCTAATACGGACAAGCACATTACATCATCACAGTGTAAATGTTACACATGCTCTATTAGTTATTCACATCAGTACTAGAAAGCAGTGGAGCTGAAGACTTTAATGATCTTCTGATAAGTCATGTGTCACAGATGAATGTATGTTATCATATAAAATGCAGAAAGAAGAATTTAAAATTGTGTGAATAAGTAGTCAGCTCCAACTGCTGAGAAAACAAAGAGAAAAATATATTCCATAACAATTAATCTCTGATTTATTGGAATAGGATTCTTTTGAAGGATGCCAGCTTCTTTGCTTACATAAAATAAAGTTACTTTGGATTTATCAGTATGAAGGTCCTTTAATTTTAAAGTCTGCCAACACAAGGAGATGAAGGAAGTGCTTTGGGCATAAAGACATATATGATATTACATACATAGAAGAAGAATTACAACACAGAATCTAGCATTTTTTCCACTGAATAAAACTTCATTAAGTTGGGTTAGAATATGAGTCATGCAGTGTCAAGGACAGATAAGAATGTAGAGCTCATAAAAATAGAGATATGGATAAAGCAAAAGAATATATACATTTTTGTAGTTCATCATATTTTGATGTGGTTTTAAAACTTATTTTTATTGATTGAGAGAGGGCTTGAGGCCATCACTGGCTTTTTTAGTTAAATTTGGAATTAGCTCAGTAATAATTAGAACTTGGTGCAGTGGTATGCTGTATAATAGTGTGTCTGTGGTAACTATTACTTGCTCTACCATTAACGGTTGTATATCACCAGGAGTAAATGCTAAAAGTGGGCATCACCTTACTTTAGCTGTTTGAAATCTAGTGTCTAGATTAGTCAATCATTCAGGCTCCTTCTGTAGTCAATAAGCACTTTCAGAGTGTGATTCATCCCCTACTAATCTAGGGGTGGTTGAATCATCCTCCAAAGATAAATCTTTTCTTCCTAAAAGCTATACTTCTAGCAAGAAACAAACCCAACCATGTGGCTTCTGTTTCCAATTCTAACTAATAAATGGAGCTGAAATTTCAAACATCAGTTACTGCAAGAAACTTCTGCATACCATCTACAGACTGGAAAAAATTAATGTAAATTATCTGGCAAATAAAATCAAATGACAAAGGCATTGAGGAGATTTGTCAGCAGCTCGTTAACCAGTTGCAAACAGAAGAATATTTGTTGAGCCATACGCAAAACTATAGCATCCATATGATTTTTTAAATGACTGTCATTGATTGTTACATAAAATAAAGCTGCAGCTTGTGCTTTCTTAGCTCTGTGACAGCGGTTTTAATTGGGTTTTGGAGATGATAGTGGCTGCTTGCCAATGCTATCTGCAATCTTCCAGCTGTTTAGACAGTTAAAGACCTTAAGATGTAATAGCAAAGGAGCTGGCAGACACTCAGTCTGCCTGCTAGAGACCACTGAGCATCCTAGCAAGCTATTTAAGACTTTATTTAATATGGCAGTTATTAGCAGTCAGTGGAAAAAGGAAGAAGCAGTGTGTAATTGATTAACTTGAAATGCAGAAGTTTATACAGATTAAGGTGCTCCACTATGCGTGCCATTGCCTCCATCTAACAACGTTTTAATTTTTAATTTGATTAAACTATTAAAAGATCTGAAACTATAAATATCTATTTGATATTGATAGTACAGGATGCCGTCAGCTGAACTTAATATTAAGATATAATAATTGCATAAACCAGCACTGGACTATCAAACTTCCAGACTGAAAGTCTTGGCCTTTTAGATTGAACTTCATAATCTGGTTCCTAACAAACTGTTCTTTCATAAAAATGGTAACCTGAAGGATAGTGTATTGAAACAGAAATCATGTTAGGGTATGTATTATGAAGGTGTTGTATACAATTATATCAAGACTAGTTTAAAAAAAACCATTAAAAAACCCACCAAATCTTAATTGTATTTGTTTCCAAATCTGCAACTCATCTACAATGGAAGAAGCTATGTTCAGCTGCAAGTAGAAGAGAAACTACATCAGAAATATGCTGATAGTGGAACAAGGTTTTTTTATTATCTATTGACCACAGTTTTACTGCAATTGCTCATTGGCACTGTAATTAATTTCAGTGGTCTACACCAACACAAAAAAAAAAGGTTGAGGTGCATGTTGTATTGTTCTGTGAGTAACAGCATAAAACTGTTACTGTAGAATGAGCCTATTTTACTTTGCTTTCTTTTAATATATGAAAAGAGAAGTAATAGGTTTACTTTTATAAGGTCAACAAGAAACAGAGTGACCATAGTTTCAGTAGCCAATCACACATCAAATCATATAAAAGAGTGATTTAAAACTATTTTATGTTAATCTATAAATTTTAGCCTTTAATGTTTTGTATTAAACTCATGACCGAAACCGTAGGAGCAGTCATGAATCTGCTGTACTGTATGAAAATGTAGCATATTTAATAACAAAGTATATGAAGATATTTCATCTCTGAGGTCTTTACTTTTTCATACCTTCCACCACAATGAGGAATACTTTCACAGGCCTAACCATTTCAGCTCTGGCTTATTTGAACGTTACAGATTTGTTGCAGGGGATGTGATTACCACCTTAGGCCTTTTTTCGTGCAACTGTCTCATTGGATCCTGTATTCTGATGAGCTGTCTGTGTTTACATCCTGCAGAAAATCAGCTAAAATGATATGATAAAAATAAAAATGAAGTTAGCTTAATATATGATATAATTGATTTAACACGCCAGTTAGCTTAGCAGCTGTTTCTTGACTTTAGAAAAGCTTTGAAAAATCTAATGCTCTCTCAGGTGGAGGCTTGCCCTAGGAAGTAATTCTGAGAGAATCTTTGGCAGTTTGACAGCACCACCTCCACTTTAGATGAGCTAATAATTGGTACTAATAGGAAACTGATATTGGTACAATCACCTATGCCTCTTCAAAAAGTAATACAAACAATTCAGTAGTGTCCCAAATCTGCCAGCACATCATTAGGCTAGGGTCCCTGCTTTCTTGTTTTAGCTCACTAGAAAGTAGGCAACAAGGTCACACAATTGTAACATCATTCATCTTGTTTGGAAATAGTCAAACATCCTGTCAGTGCACAACGAATAACAAATAAATCATAATAACGGCCTGTATCAGCCCAGGAGATATATAAAAGAAAACTTCTATGACTTTTCTCTTAATGTTTTTTTCCTTTCTGCTTGGTTTTATCTGGGAACCTGACTTCCCTTCTGAAGAAACGGCAGGTAGTGGAATTAAGTCTATGAATACCTCCAACCATAATTCCACTCTGAAAAGCCCTAAGCATGGCTCCCTCTGGACGATTCACTTCTCTGAAATGAACTTTGTTTCTTTCCAGGTTTCACTTGTCTCCCCAGGTGGAGGGCAGTGACAAGTGGGGTTCTCCAGGGCTCAGTCCTGGGTCCAGCCCTGTTCAATGTCTTCATCAATGACCTGGATGAAGGCATTGAGTGCACCCTTACCAAGTTTACTGATGACACTAAACTGGGTGGAAGTGTCGACCTTCAGGAGGGCAGGGAGGCTCTGCAAAGGGATCTGAACAGGCTGGACTGCTGGGCTGAG
>WAAB01003969.1:294434-329284 GCA_013389865.1 Piaya cayana | reverse complement strand
TTAGGCTGGACATTAGGAAAAAAAAATTCACAGAAAGGGTCATTGGGCACTGGAACAGGCTGCCCAGGGAGGTGGTTGATTCACCTTTCCTGTAGTTGTTTAAAAGACAGGTGGATGATATGTTGATGGGCATGGTTTAGTGTTTGCTAGGAATGGTTGGACTTGATGATCCAGTGGATCCTTTCCAACTTGGTCATTCTATGATTGCATGATTTTAAGAGATTTCAGTGGTCCAGGACCAGTACTGGTGAATATATTATATCAAGAGTCAAGAGTCAAGAACAGTCAACAGAGAAAATGGGATATTTAGGAATCAGAGGAACAGAGAGCAAATCCGAAAAACATAACAGCGCTTCATCCAAATGGATCTTGAGCATTATTGGCAATTCTGTCTCCCTGCCTCTGAAAAGACATAACAGAAAAATTATGAAGAAGAGCAACAGTGATGAAAAAATTTACAGAACAACTCCCAGAGAAAGGATTAGACAATCACTCTTCAGAATACAGAATAGACACTGTGGGGAAATTTCGACAGAATAATAAAATCATGAGCGAAATTGAGAAGACAGAGAGGGAACTGATTTGTTGTTTCTAATAATTCAGGAATTAAAGGAACTCAGATGTAAAGTTGCAAACCAAACAAACACATGAGGATACACAGAAGAAGCTAAAACGTTCATTGTCACGATGTGTTGTAGAGACCTAAAGCAATAGCTTCAAAATGAGATTACATAGATTGCTGGATGACAAAGACATTATAAAATTATTAAAGACAGAATCTAAACTGTACTTTTGGATGTTCAAAAGTCAGGGAACATTGGACTATAAAGAGTAGGAAGATTGTTGCATGTTTGCCCTGTTTCTTAAGAGTCCCATCTAGAAATTGGTTACTAGTCATTGCTGGAGACATGCTGCTGGAGGATGCTGCAGAGTTGTATGAAGCTCTGAGCCACTAAGACCATTCCTATGTTCTTAGGATTACTATTAATTTTTCACTTGCAAGAAGCTGAAGTCAAGCTCTCTGTCCTTTTTTTCAGGTTATGAATAATACTCTGTAGCTGTCTGATGTGAAAAGGCAAGTTCTGAGCCTTAAATGACATGCAAGTATGTGCTTATTGTCCCCAGTAATGATATTAAATGCTCTGTATTTAAAGCTATAAGACAAATCTCAGTAGAAAAGAGCTGTAACTGCTCCCTTGTAGGTTTGTCTTTAAAATTCACCACTGTATTAAACATGTCATAGTTTATTCTAGTGTAAATGGTCCTCTTCTAAACTGGAAATTAGGTCCTTCAAGTTATGTTTGAACAACCTGAGTACAAAAACGTACACTCTCCCTTTCTCTTTCCTCCTTTCTGTTTCTAACAAATAGTTCTAAACCAGTTGAACTTTAAATTCATTACATGAATAGACACTACATATTAATTTAAAGTGAATTATGCAAATGAAATGTTTATTTATTGGTAATGAGTTTTGCACAGTGGTAAAACACATTCCCCTTAATTTTTAACTATATTGACTGGGTCATTGTGAATTTCTGCAAGTTATTTAGAATACTAGATAATATTAAGCTTTACTATCTGAGTTGTACAACAATAACTGCAGAATTACATGACTGCATTTTCTTCTGTTGTATTTTTTTCTTTTAATTAGAAAAATAAAGTACTAAAACACTCATTCAGAAAAACAGTAAAGCATATATCTAACTGTAAAACATTTTATTCATTGAGATGTGTGTTTGTTGTTACTATGGCCTTGCATGCTTTGCTGAAGCAGAGCCTTAATGAATAAAGCAGAAATTCTAATGAGGTCAACCAAAAATAGCAAAAGACCTAATGAGCAGCATTTTCGTGCAGCTCTGTCTTCCCTTCCATCCCTATTGATTACAGCTGGCTAGCTGACTCCACCTGTTCAGCATTCACAGCAGGATAGGAGCAAAATTCAGACTAAAATAATAATGGGATACATTTAAAAAGCAATTTGCCTGCATTGTATATATACATGGTGATACCTCTGTTTTAGCTGCTAATGTTATGTGGCAGAAGTATAAACAATATATGTCAGAAAATAACACTAACATTTCTGCCTAGTAAATTTCCCAGCCAATTCAGTGAAATAGTCAGGGAGGGGCAATGTACTATAGTGCTGCACTAGCTCTGAAGGGTCTTGGTTGCATAATGCAGTCAAACTGGCTCCCTTGGAATCATTCCAGGGCTGGGAAAGGTATAGATAATTTTAAACCAGATCTACGTATTGAGAAATATTGAATTTCTCCATACTGAATGTCTAACTTCTGGATTAATTTATGTTTAAAGTGGCAAACTTATTATTGAAGTACTGTCATTTTTTTATAAATGTTGTTTGCATTGCCCTTATTTTGATAATGAAAAAAGATACCTTGCAGCAACAATTTTCATTCAGCCACAGAGGACAGAAAACAATAAATCTGTTCTTAATTATTTCAACTATTGAACAAAATGCTTCAGAACCAAGCAAAATTGAGATTGATATGTTAAAAACATTGCCAATGCACTTCATTCCTCAAGCATTAATACTATTTTATTTTGCTCTTTCATCACAATTTGATTCAAAATTATTTTCTGTTTTGAAGGTGAAAGAAAACATATATGCATGTTAGGACAATGTATTCCTAGACTTTGGATGGCAAAGCATGCATATCAGTCACATGCAAACGTGTAGTGCAAATAACCCCTGAATTACTGCCCTTCTTGTGTCCAGGAAGATGTGGACACCAAAAGCTGACTTGAGAGCTAAGGGCTCCATCCTGCACTAGCTACATATCATAGCCAGTGTAACATTTATGTTAACACAAGTCACCCCTAACCTGGCAGGAGCTACATCCAACTCAGTGTTCCAAGCTGTATGATTACATACCATTCAAATGAATGGCACTGTGAAACACATTTCTGATTAAAATGATGTGTCAATTATGTCAGGTTTTGCTTCCACTATTCTTGATAGATTTGATCCTGCATTTTACAGGGGAAAAGGGAAGGGCATAATAGAACATATTCATGGGTTTGCTACCATGAACCTCCATCCTACAAAGATTTAGGAAGCTGTTTTGTTTTCTCATATTGGAACAGATCCTCTACTGCTGAAAATTTACATTGCTGCATGAAGTGATTTGCAAAGTCTGTGAAACACCTGCCTTTCGTACTAATCATTTTGATTTCATGGACCTGGACACATTTAATTATTTGAGAGATGCATTTCTAAGTTTTGCATAGAAATGTGTAATCTCATTTTCACTTTTGTCATTTTATATTCTGTTGCAGAGCATTTTCTTGTTCTTTTCCTCAGGGAATGATGTTTGGTAGTTTCTTTTAATTACCATTGAAGACGATGACATTAATTGACATGTTAGATGGACGTATTTGAAAAACATTTGTGCTTCCAAAAATATATCATTCCAAAAGTAAGAAATGTGAAATTTTTTCCTTTGGTTGATTGTTTCTCTGTCAGGAACTGAGGATGAAGGCTTAAGCTGTCATTATGAACAGGAATGATGTTCCAGATACCAGTTCTCTAGCTAGTCTCCTAGATCCCTGAGGTATCCTTTGTGCAGATATGGTCAGTTTTTGAGCAATCTTGCCATATTAAGATGAAGACTGCAGACCCGTTTTGTCTTTCTGTCTGGTGGGTCTGCATCTGCCTTATTCCTCATTGAGGGGACTTTGAGGATGTGTTGGGTGCTGAGGTACCAGCTGCTAGGCACACAGGGGAAGGTGCATGGTGCCTGCCCTCAGACAGCAAAGCAAGTGGCATTTGTCATTGCCATTTTTTGGGGTGCACATAAGCTTATGGCCGCTGAGGGAGAGAGAATATGGATCATAAAATGAGCTAAGCATGAGCCTGTAAAAACATTAAGCACAGAGAGTGAGTTGTGTGTTTTCAGTTGTATTCCTTGGAGACATTCACTTTAACTTCAAAGCTGTATTATTTTCAGGCCCACATGAATGATTTTCATAATATTTTTAAAAATAAGTGAATAATTCCTAAGACTTGTTGAAAAAACCAAAAAACCCCAAAACCCCAAAAACCATATCAAGAGAACAATTTTATGACTAAAAATTGTTTTGTGTAAATGGAAATGTTTTGTCAGAGGGTATTTTAGGATCTTATGCACTTCAATACAATTATTTTTTACTTTATCATTTGAAACTTTCATTTTATTTCATCCCAATAATGTCAAAATATTTCATTCTGGTGTTGCTAAAATGTTTCTTTTGGTATATTACATTGTAGTGTTTTGTCACTATGAAATATATCTGAATGGTAGCTAAGAAAAACATTTTGGCAATGTCACTACAGTGCTTTCATACCAACACATTTTAAACTTTCCATTGCCTGAAACAGAGTAGCATTTTTTAGCATAGTTCAGGATAAAACCAGGGAATTTTTACAATTTGCCATCATATTTAGAAAGTATTTTAAATTATAATTCAAATAAATCTATAAAGTGATATTTGAATAGATTTTGGGGGGTGTGTTCTTTGATTGTCTCTTTTTCGTTTTGTCATTGCTCTGAAGCGGATCCTACAAAAATTTGCTTTTTCCAGATACTTATTTTAGACACTTCCACTAATGTTATGGAAACTACTAAATATAAATTAAACATATGTGTATTACAGTTACTAGCAATAAGTATAAATACTTCTATTTCCAGATGGAACTATTTAAGGACACTGTTCAAATCAAATAATACAGATATTCAATACAAGTGCTGATTTCAGGAACATTCAGTGCCAGAGGTAACAGTGAGAAGAAATGTAGTAGGGATATAATCACCTTATGGATACAGAGTTTACTGTAAACCTTGCTCAGCATGTCTTATACTCTTCTTCAGCCAGTCTTCCCATTAGCACTCTACTCTTTTGATTAACCCAGAAAACAGAGTTGAACTCTGCATTTGCATTTGATAATATCACCACATACATTTGCAGAGTGAAAATCTAGCTGTCAAACTCCTCACTGAAAATACACTAAACTATTGTAGGGTAACAGTTGATGACAAAAGGGATATTGGATGAAAACTAGAACATTATAGAGCTTAAGAAATGGTACTAACAAGCTGAAAAGAGTACTCTCAAAGTTGTTCTAAAAGTTGCATTGACTGCTGGATTTAGTTTATTCCCCTTGACCTAGTTGTACTTTAATGGTGTAATTGTCACCACTGGAAATGGTGATGTCTTTGTATTAATTATTTCATTTTCACCAACCTCAGTTCTATTTTAATTATTTGTTTTTGCAGCCATAATGATGAAATACATGAGTTATAGCTGACAGGCTTAACTACATAACACATAAAAGATGAACAGACCAAACATACAGGCACATACCCACATTACTGCCCTGCCAAGCATTAGGAGGGAAGTAAAACTGCTGGATTCTGCCCAGATCATACTTGCTTTCCACCGCTCCTTAGCTATAGGTATAGTGTCCATGCTTCCATTTTACAAATTTTATTAATATCTAAAAAGAAAAACATCTTATATTAAAAAATAACATTGCATTACAAAATAGATGTCCAGAACTTTTATTTCCTAAGTCCTCGTCAGACTCTAGAAGGAACTAACTTGGGACAATGGTGGTTTACTACCAATCTTGTCCATATAAAACAGCAAGACGATGTTCAGAGTAATTTTAATTTCCAGCTCCATGACAACTTCCTAAATTCCAACAACAATAAATGGCAAGAATGAGGAAAATTTCCAACATATATTTTTATTGTGAGATCATCCTACTCCTGAACAAGCACGTGTCCTGCATTTACCTCACTGCAGCAGGACAGTAAATAGGTGGAAATAAACTATTATATTTTACTTTCTGTTTGAAACTCAGATTGATGCATGAATGAGGTAAGATCTGTTACACATTTCCTAAGTAGATCACTGCTCTTACTCTGAATGTCTGATTACACTCGCATGTGCATTATGCATCCAGTAGCTGACTCTAACCCTTATATGATTTTAGCTTGAAGCCACCTGGTGCAATAGCGATACCTATTTGAGGTGCTAGCTTCAAAAAGGATGACCATGTTGGGCAAACTGCTCCCAGTACAAGCCATATCAACATCTTCTGCAGTGTAAGCAGCAACCTCCAGGTTATGACACATCCTGATTCCAGCATCAGAGCAATGCACCTACAATCCACAGCAGACTTTCTATCACAACCCGTTGATAAATCGCGCAGAAAATAGGACATTTTCTGGAAAGGAAAAAGCCTTGCTCTAGGTATGGCAATACCTTTCTACCAGAATAACAGCAGGAGATTGCAAAGCCCCTGGAAACACTGCCTTGGAATTAAATGGACACAGCAGTCACTCCGTGTGGAACTAGGCAGATTAGTCTGCTTGGTTGCAGGTGTGCCAACCATAAATTTGCATGGTTGCTGGAAGTTGACTCTGTAACACCAGGATTATGACTGATGGGGGCATGACAGTAAGTCAAGGTCAGCCAGGATGGTGAGCCTCACAAGCATGATGACTTGGAAAGGGCAGAAGAAGGTTGGGGAAGTCCAAAACTGGTTATACATAGAATCAGACTCAGAATCATAGAATCATTTGGGTTGGAAACATAACACATCAGCTATGCAGTAAAGACTGTGAGACAAGCAGGTTTTAAGAGAGGACATAGGTTCTTATCACCTGTGAGATGACTGTGTTAAGATTTTTTTTTTCTGCAACTTTGTGTGCAACTCTACAATATCATGCATAAGGTAGCTTAATCCAAAACCCCTTTAACACAGTTCACCAATTACCTGTTGTCAGGATACTGAACCTATGACCCAGCCTCAGCCATCCACAACTCAGGAAGGTGGCCAGTGTCTGCAGCTACTCTGGTGCCTCCTGGTTCCCTGCTCCTGACTGGAGTGAGACAAGCCCAGTCTGCTATGACTTTTTCAACCACCCCCTTGGGGAACCTGCATTTTCCTAGCCCCAGATCCCAGGGAAGCCACCGCACTCCTGCTACACCCTGAGAGGTGTAAGAATAGTCAGCTCAGTGTGTAAAATTAGGTTTGTACTGAAGTGTTAAAGGATCATGACCATGCTGAGTGATTCATATGCAAAGTGATTTCTGACTGTGTGCATTAAGTTTGCCAGCAGAATACATCAGTGCTTTGCAGAGATACAGCTATACCTGGGTTTCCTTTAATATTCCAAATATAAGAAATAGTATTCAATTCACCACAATCACATCTTCCTTTCAAATATCTGAAAGTGTAAAATATTGACCATAGCATTAGGAACAGAAATATTTATTATTGATTTAATATATAAGTTGGTCAGGCTTGTTAATATATTTTAATCATGAACAGATTTGACTAAAAGCTTCCTTTTAACTCTGCAGGCAATTGAAGTATTCACAAGAAAAGAACGATCTCTTACTGTGTTTGTTTTTTCTTAGTTTTTGTTGAGAGAAAAGATTAAAATGCTTCTTTCAAACTTCCCCAATCTTTTTTAGTCATTAGCCCTTTGATTTATATGCAAGTATTTAAAACATTTTGCTGGAAATCCCTCTACAATCACAATCATTTATCAGAGCAGTTGCTTCACAGGTGACAGGTCAATCTACAGATACACTTGAGGATGGCAATAATCAAAAACCCCTTCACAAAATTTCATTAAAATATAGGTTTTTGTTGCATACATTTTGAATGTGAATTTAGTGCTTGTTGAAAATCCTTGACAGTCAGTCTGGGAAGATGAAGTCTGACTTCCTCCACAGACAAGCACTTGATTGCAAAAAACCCCAAGTGGAGCCTTCCTCCAAGACTAGTCTTAAAAGAAGCAGGTATTTAGTTTCCATAGTAACATAGCCGTCCTTGGATTTGTTGGGAGAACCAATACAAGAGTCAATTACTTCCCATTTATACTGCGTGGCTCAGTAACGCAAACACAACTTGCTCAAATTGAATTGTGGCCACACACTAATTTCACACAGACAAGTGAACATTCATGTACTGGTAATGATTATCAGCTGCTGCTGAGCTGGGCTAGATTTGTACCAGAGATCTGAAAAGTCTTTGAAAAGCCTTGCTAATTAACCTCACATTAAAAAGGCCTCTCTATAAATTAATGCAAACCTGAACCAACACCCACAATTTTAACAACAATGGAAAAAAACTAGACTACTGCAATTCCTGCACCTCTTCTTCTTTTCAGAAGTTTAACCATTTAAACAAATAACATACATGTTTTATGTTCTATTCTCAACCTACAGCCCATCCATCTTATAAAAACAATTTTACTCAGCTGAGAACTTTTTGCATCTTTAACAACAATCTCCTAAGTCCTAAAGGCTTAAGTTCATTAACATTGCTCCTTAGAATGACATTTTCTGTCTTAGATAGTAGTGCTATAGTGTCTTAGATAATAGTAAAGTAAATGTAGCTTTACCAACAAGGAGATGGTGAAGCAGAAGTGTTTGATCATTGGCTTTCTTTTGCACTGTTCTGACAATTTGCCTAGAAACCAGTGCTATACTTAACACAATGCTGGGTAATTTTGATGAACACTTGAGAATTTTCTGCTTTAAGTGTATGATACTCAGATTCAGATCAAAACTTTGTATTTTCATTTGTGTTCAAATATTTGTTGCATAAATTCACTATTAAGGGTATTACAGGACTACCATCTGCATATTTTTTCTATCTCTAATCACACTCCTAACGTTAAAGAAGCGCATTTCCACATATGCAAAAATACAGGAATGGACGCTGAAACTCTAACTTGAATTTATGAAGGATATTCAAATCAGAAACTTAATTCATCAGCCACATATATTTTCATTTTCTCTTTCCTTTTTCCTTTCTTCTTGCTTTTTTACACAATCCCCCATGACTTTCTGCTCTGGTATTTTTTTGACTGATGGAAAAATATACTTCTAGACATAAAGAGCAAACCATAACCTGTGCATATAATCATGAATATGCTACACAAACATAATGAGTGGTTCTTTAACTGTACCTGAAACAATAATGAAGGAGGGATTTAAAATGAGATCAAATCCAGCATGCATTAAAACATATAAGACTTTTGTCATAAATTTTAAGGGGAAACAGGAATATTTATTATAGGAAGGTTACACTGCTATACCAAAAAAGAAAGAAAGGTTAAAAAAAAAAACAAAAAACCAACCAATAAGGTTCACTGGTGTTTTAACGAACTACTATAATGCTATTGAGAAGACTGTAATATGGGAGAAATAAACATTCCTTGATTTTAGTGACATTTTTTTGGGTAATGATGAGGACTTCCTGGAAGTAAAACAACTCATGCAGTAATTCTATATTCCTTTGACATAATGGGAAGTTTCATCCAGGTGTGGATAAACTTATACCAGATATTTTGTAATGGATTATAATACTGATAGGAATAACATAAATATTTGGTGAAGAATACTATAAAAATGTTAAACAGACTATTTAATTGAAGTCTGCATTGCATAAGGCACAGCAGTGTTGAATTCAGATTATTGTGACTATCTGGTTTTGGTCACAAAAGTTTCGAATAGGTTTTCAGAAAGAGAAAATTTCAAATACTCTGGCCTTGGTAAAAGTTCTCTAATTCATATAAATTAGAAATGAGAACTAGACACCTTAATATCTTTGAGGATAGGGACCTAAATATTTAAGCATTTACTGCATGTGACAGTATAAGCCAAAGATCCCTAATGATAGCTATGAAAATGTAATTAGGCACTCCTTCACAGAGTGCTTTAGTCTATGCATGAGGCAATGCTGATTGCAGTTGTAAATACGGTTATGAGTACCGTAACTGAGAGATTATTTTGTATGTTTTTAGAAGAAGGGCTTTAATACAGGATACATTATTGTGCAATAAATAATTCCCTTTGGCATTTATTTAATTTCAGTCACTTGAAGGCCTTTTTCATGAAAGATTCCACACATATTTTTCTTCAGAATTAAGTTTACTAAAAATCAAATCTGAAGTAAACATTTCACAGCACTGCTTTATATATATAGCTTTCTAATAAATCTTCAATTCTACAGACATCATAGCAAGGAAAAAAAAAAACCCAAAAAAAACAAACCAGAAAAAAGCCATAACACCAAGCATCACAAGTATAGTTTCATGAGGAAACTTGTGACAAGATTTTGTGGAGTTTGCACCAGCATTTGTGTTTCCAGGAGGTACACAGCTCACCAATGTAGTAGGACTTCTCAATAAATAAGATTTCATACTTTTTACTGTATTTAGAGTGTTGACTTTCAATTTTGCTTGAACAGATTATAAAACCAATTCTATGATGAAAAACAAACTTTTTAATCAGCTGTGACAAAAAGCTATATGCAGTCTTGAATAGCAGTTATGAAAGATGGAAAGAAATTACCTCTTTATTCTCAATACCAGTAGAGTCTCATTTTCCATTTATACCTTGTGATTCTTGTTAGCCGAGGGAGTTGCCATAAATTAGTTAGATCAGATTAAGTCTGTAATACAGTCACACATCCTTCTTGCTTCAAAGCAACCATTTAAAAGCATAAATTATCACAAGGAAATCTTTAATGTCTTTTTTTCTGATTGATTGTTTATTCATTTTGATTTATAAAATAATAAAAAGATAATGTTTGTATCAGAATTCTACATAGGCAAAGAGCTCTTCTATATATGGAATGGGTCATGCACTGTGGGCAGAATAGATAATAACAAAGGTTTTTTTCCAGGAAAGTGCTTTTCTAGATTGAGCTTGACTTTTATCAACATGTCCTTCACCCACTTTAATCCACCTGCAGAAAAAGTTCTGAAGAACTGTAAACTCAATGTGAACCATTGGAAAAGGCATGCATGATTTTGTAGGATTTTAAAAAGAAAAGAAAAAAAAAGAAAAAAAAGAAAAAAAAAGACTCCAGAATGTCAAATTGTTTCCTAAATTTTTGGGCCTTTCTTCACATGGAATGCAATTACCAATTGGACAACCAGGACTTCTTCCCATACAAGCTTTTAGTCATATTTGTTTATTACATCAAACTGAAAATGGTGGCTAAGGTCTAATTTTAAAGAAGAAAATGCTCATTCCAGCTCATAGATGGCATCAAGTGGCAGCCTCAACATGACTTGCCATAAATCTGCTTTTGAACACACAACTGAAAAGATCAGTATATTTAAGAGAAATCAAAGCATAGATATGCCTCTAAGGACAGATAATCTGTCACCAAGAACTGCTAACCTCAAACTCTGAATCTATTTTTGAAACTATTATTAAGACAATAGTTTGTTGAAATAGGCTTTTTATAGTTTTCAAATATGGAATTAAAATATATTGTTTATCCTAAAACTTAACATATAACTGAAGTTAGATTTAACCATCCCAGCTTTTGACAAACAACTGATCATATAGTTGAAATAACATACATTGAAAACACAGGATAACATACTTTCCATGGGCGACTATAAACTAAGTGAAGCTTGCTGTCAGGAATAAGAACGGACTTGCAAGATCTACCTGCTATCATTTAGCATCATCCATCCTAAACATATTATATTCATGTTTAAGTAACAAAAAAAATACATGCTACAAATACATATATACGCCCAGATACATACATACACGTAAGTACATACATGTACACACATAAGTATGCCTGAAGAGCAAGATTTTCAAAGTTATATGTTGAATAGTGGATATCAAACCCACCAAATTTTATTTACCTTTTTTTAAACTTACAGTATGTTCCTAATTTTTTGAAATCATAGTTTCAATTAAGGTTCAAAGACTTGACATCTTTTTAGAATTCACAGTGTGTGCTTAGTATAGATTCAGCAGTGCTACAGGCATCAACATGATCTTCTAAGAGCCCTGCTCCTCACCTGCACTTGAATCACACGTATACTCTTAGTGAGAAGTATTTTGGACGCATATGATCAGACAGTGTGTCACAAAAATATCTCTTTGATATTTGGATGAGGGGACATAATAAAGATATTAACTGTGACATTCAGGTGCCTCTGAAGAAAAACTCTTCATGATTAGAATAGTTGTTCTGGGAAACAAGTGTATAAAAACTTCTCTTCTGTAATTAACATAATAGAACAACTTTATCGAAAGAATGTTATACATGTTGCTCTTGTGTTTCACCTTCATTTGGACTTCAGAAATATAAATACTTCATAAAGTTTTGTGATTAGATTAACTTCCTGGAGATCTGCTGTCTGAAACCAGAATCTATTTGTGGAGGGGAGAAAGATCCATATGCAAAATGATAACAAAGGCCTTAAAAAATACTGTAGAAAGCAGAGAATTCCTACTGCAGATCTTAAAAACTTAAACTAACAACAGCACTGCAAACATATATACGTGTGTGTATATGCATATATATACACATGGGTGTCCCAGCCAGTGTTTGTGGAACTGGCTTGTGGATTTCTTTCTTGGCCTGAAAACTTCAGCTACTGCAAACAGAGGGACTATGCCAGTTAAAAAAGTTACCTAAATCTGTTATGATTTCTAGAGCTGAAGTTCTGCATACAGTCTTCCTGGGACTATAAAAAAGAGCAGAACAGATTCAGCATTTAGTTAAGATAGTGCTTTTACTGTCATCAAATTACAGTAATGAGATTTTGGCTACTGATCTAGGCCGTCTGGAGTGATAGAAGTGTCAGTCATGAAATTTTTGTCTCTGTCCTCTCTGGTTTCCTCATACAATCCTCTTATGGAAGAAGAGCAATCAGAAACTGGCTATAAAGAAAAAGGGAAATTATCATCCCTCTATTTTGCTCTTAGGAACAGACAGAAGATGAGCTGCTCTAAGAAGGTAGTGATTTAAGAAACAAGTAATTTAAAGACAGAACAGACAATGTATGGGAGGTGCATGAGGAGTGCATGAATCCCATTTTAAATTCTGCAGTGTATACTATTGGGGAGAGGAAGGCATATGCAAACTGCCACCTTCCCTAAAGCACCAGAAAGCAAAAGAAAGTCCACTTTAAAATGAGAGGCAGCAGTCAAGAAAACAAGATGTAGGGAGACAGACACAAATTCCCCAATGTCTGAATTGTTGTGATACTGAGAGAATCTAGCTGATAACTTGAGAAAAAACCTGGAGGTGGGCGATAACAGGATAATAAAGAGAATAGTCATATTGGAGGAAAAACTACATACTCTTCTCGCTAGTTGGTGTGCCATAACTCAGCCTGCAATTTGATCTCAGTCAGGTTTTCTAGCAAGAATCCCTGTGGTGGGAGCCAAAATTACATCACTGGAAGTTTGTGACGAGTTGGCACATACCAGGGGTGACCAGAGGGAACTGAAAATAGGAATACAGAAAAGGAAATATGGCATGTCTCCTCTGAATAATCTGAGGAGAATTTCATGCCTTTTCTGAGTGTGAATAAAGCTTTTTTTAATTATTTAAGGCTTATTTCCCACTCTTTTTGATAAGAGTAATAAACACCAATCATCCCAAACAAAAATGAAAAATACTTTTGGAAATATCAGACTGTGCAAAACTTTCCACCTATTTCATCTCGTAAGACTCTACAAATGACAAGAGGGTAGAACCCAGCCATGAGACACTGGTGTGGAGTGTGTGCTCCTCTGCTTCACATGGGGACAAGCCCCTTTCCTCAGGATCTGATTACTACCATGTACCTTGCTGCCTATAAAAAGTCTTTCTCTGACTGTTCATTGTCTCTGACCTGCTTTTCTTACCTACTTTTGTTTAACTCTGTTATCTTTGGACTAGTAAATTTCTTCTGATATACTCTAACATACAGAGAGATTCAAGTAGTTTATCTACAGAAAGTACAAACAAAGGCATACATCCTTAATACAGCTTATCCTTAATTTCCTGCTCCTCTGTATCTGTTTATGAATTACCATTAAAGCAGAGAAAAGTTAGGGGAAATTTGTATTAAATATGCTACATTGTTGCCCTGTAACAAATAAAAATAGGTTGAAAGCCTTCACAGTGTCTGCATTTTAAAGCATGATTAAAAGCTTAGATTTCTGTCACAGAGAAAGCAGGTATTTAAATATGTCCCAGCACATTTGTTTCCTGCACCTCATTGCATCATTCAAGAGGTGATGGAAGCTACTTAAAGGCCTGGTGAGGTGAAGGAAGCTGAATATAAAAGGCAAGTCCTAAGCGTACGTCATCGTGGAGAGAAAATTGAAGGGAAAGGAATAACGGTGAGCTGGAGGAAGTCAAATTGGAATTTAATCATAGAATAGTTTGGGTTGGAAGAGACCTTAAAGATCACCTACTTCTAACGCGCCTGCCATGGGCAGGTACAAAAAGTAATGCCAGTGGGGAGCATTTTGTTCCTTGATTGGCAAGATAAGGGAGTAAACTGCCCCTTTCCTGTATCACACTCATGGGGTATGTTTTCATAGAATCACCAGGTTGGAAAGGACTCACTGGATCATTGAATCCAACCATTCCTATCAATCACTAAACCATGCCCCTTGGCGCATCATCCACCTGTGGTTTAAATACCTCCAGGGAAGGGGACTCAGACACCTCCCTGGGCAGCCTGTGCCAGTGCCCCATGACACCTTCTGTGAAATTTTTTTTCCTAATGTCCAGCCTAAACCTCCCCTGGTAGAGCTTGAGGCCATCCCCTCTTGTCCTCTCCCCTGTCACTTGGGAGAAGAGGCCAGCACCCTCCTCTCTACAACCTCCTTTCACGTAGTTGTAGAGAGCCATGAGGTTTCCCCTCAGCCTCCTCTTCTCCAGGCTAAACACTCCCAGCTCCCTCAGCTGCTCCTCATAAGGCCTGTTCTCCAGCCCCTTCACCAGCTTCATTGCTCTTCTCTGGACATGCTCCAGAGCCTCAACATCCTTCTTGTGGTGAGGGGCCCAGAACTGAACACAGTGGTCAGGGAGTGGTCTCACCAGTGCCAAGTACAGAGAGAGAACAACCTCCCTGGACCTGCTGGTCAATCCTCCATGTCCTCTTTCACTAAAGATTTGACAAGATTGCAGGTATCACTGACACAGGTAGTTTCAAGAGGTCTGCTCTGTCCTAGGAGCCCTGGCTAGGCAAGCCAGGCACTGCTCTGCCATGTGGGCTGTGCCGCTTGGCAAGGTGTGCAGGACTTAGCATCTCAGAACCACCAGGTTGCAAAAGACTTCTTGGATCATCGAGTCCAACCATTCCTATCTGCCCTTAAACCATGTCCCTCAGCACCTCGTGTACTGGCCTGCAGCGAGGTCTGCACCCAAGCGCCCTCCCCTCTAAAAATTAAAAAAACAAAAATAAAACAACCCCCAAACTTGTAATCCCCTTACGCCCCACGGCGACACAGCGCTTTAGTCCGCGTTCCCCTCCCTCTCAGCCATTCCTGCCCCTCGTGGGGCCACTCGCCGGCTAATCGCTCCCGTCCTCATCGACCGCTGGCGGGGCGGGGGCGGAGAGGGGGGACGGGACGGAGCCGCCGCCCCGGCGCTATTTCAGGGCGGGCGGCGCCGCACCTGTCCCAGCCGGGCTCCCTTCGCCTCCCTCCCTCCTTTCTTTCCCCCCTCACTCCAACAATCTCCTCGGGCATGGCCGAGGCGGGACGCTCCGGCCCCGCTGGGGAGGACGAAGCGGCCGCCGATGAGTTCCGCGACATCATCCGCTGCCGCTCGGGTAGGCGCCGCTCCGCCCGGCGCGGGGCTCAGCATCTCCGGCCTTATTATTAGTAGTAGTATTATTATTAATATTATTTTAACTTCTCGTTGTGCTGCGCAGTCTAGGCTCGCGAATCGCTCCTTTCGGTGGGACGGGGGCGCGGCGTTTCTGTCCCTCTCCCAGCATGAGTGTCACCCTCCCAACCACCTCCCCCGCCCCCTTTTTTCCCTGCGTGTCCCCTAACTTGGGCTGCGGTAAATAGTTTATTAAGTGTGGTTGTGCCGCTTGTGTCAGCGGGGTAGGTCGCTGAAGATGTAGATGGAAGCAGCTGTGAGGCTCCCCTAGAGGATTAAGATAAAGTTTCAGGTGCCTGGGCTCTTTTTGCTTAGTCCTGGAAAGAAACCAAATCCGTGGTAGTGAAGGGTATTTATAGACCATTCAGCGTTTACTCATTTGCAGCACAAGTGCATGTGGAGCTACAAATTAAATTAACTCTTCCTGAGGTTTTAGGCACTTTACCAGTAAACAAGACTTAAAATAATGGTGCCCTTGCACAGTTAAATAACTTTGTTTTTAAAAAGTTGTTGCTTAAAACGAGTACAACAGAAATAACAATATACTTGCCATGTATTGTGGAATAATACGGCCCCTATGCGAAATTTGACTTTGAAAGCATTGGTCTAGTTGTAAGCAGAAGTTGAGTTTTCTGTGACAGACTTTGTGAACGTTGTTTTTTTGCACTAGTAGTGTAAAGACAGTGTTGTGGCAGTATCTGATGCTTTGTTGCTTAAGTCTCACTGGTGCAGTTGCTGGGTTTAAGATCTGCTCTTGTAGCAAAGTGTCTCTCTGACTGTCACAAGCCTACTCCAGTTCTCATACAAACTGCTTCTCCTTCAGCTTGGTATTTTAAGGGGTGGGTGTTGCCCTGATGGGAGTACAAAGTGGTGGGATTAGTAGATACTCAGTTGTTTGATTTTGTTTCCTTTTTCAAGATCTGCTTTTGGCTCCCATTTTATGTCTTTTATAAAAGTATCTGCAGTATGGAGAGAATGAAAAAAACCAAAAGGGTCTGGTGAGCTGTCTCCATAGTCCTTCCTGCTTAGGCTGGTTGTGTTATCTCTTATTGCTGCACAAGTTCGCTGTTCCATACTTAGCTCACTTATAGTTTGAGGGTGTAAAATACAGGGCGAGTACAACGTGGAGAAAAGCTCTTTAAATGAAAAGGGTCCATTCCATTAGTATGTAATAGTGTATCTGGGCAGTTGCTGATTGGAGATGAGGGAATTTGAAGGTTGACAAAGAGAATACCTTCACGTCCACTTGATTTCCAGAAGATGAAGTTGTAATTAGTATCTTTACAGTTAGATGCTTGCATTTTTTTTCCTGCTTACTGTTAGGTGCCTACTTCTTTTCCTCTGGGAACTACTTTCATTGTTCAGTTTGACTTCTAGTTTTAAAAATTCCTGATTGAGAACAGGCCCTATCTGAAAAAAACTAAACAGGAAATGTTACCTATACGTTTCCTCATTATCCCTTATATTCTCTGTTTCCCTTGGAAAGTCTGTTTCCAAATTAACTTTGATGCCAATATGTTAGGTATCTGGTATCATAACTGTAAGTTCTCAGATGGCTCTAAAATGTTTTTCCAGTTTTCTGCTGTAAAGCAATATTAGAATTTAGATGTTAGCAGTAGACATGGAGCAAATATTTGTGCTTCATAATTGGACACAGTTCCCTTGTCTGTATTTTGATGGAAGAAACAGGATCAGTTTAAGGCTCATAGAATTGTCCCAAATGTTCATAACTGCAGAGGTGAGAAATCATTTCCATGGTGATATTCATCATGGGGGTGTACCTGTTTTGGTTCAGGGCTTTTTTCTGGCAATATAGCCCATTGTGATTTCTTACTCCTGCTTCTCTTCCATTGTTATCATCTAACTTTGAAACACACTGCTTAAAATCTGACTGTGGATTTGGGGAGAAATAGTATATAATGAAGTAACACAAGTCTGAGGATAGGTTCGTTTTGCTTAGGGGTTTTCTTGCCTTGGTAAGCCATTGTGAAGGTGGGATGCTCCATTTGTTTAGACATGTGTGCACCTTGAACAATTTTAGATTGTAAGTCTTGGGAGGGCTTCTTGGGACTGAAGTGCTTGTACAGCCTCCTTTACCATTGTTAGGAGGCTAAATTCAGATGGTGCTTCTTAGACCTGCAGAAAGGATTTTGTGATCTAGTAAGGAAGTTCTTGATGAGTGAAAGTAAAGGTAATGCAGAATGTCTTTGGAAATTTAGAGTATTGGATACCGAAGGAGCTATTAGAAGAGATTGTATTATTTGACTCTGTTTATATTAATTTCATGCTTCAGGGATCTGCTGCATTCTGGCATAGTGTGGAGGAAACTTTTGCCCTCCTGGATATAAAACTTGACTTTTAGTAGGTGCAGGTTTTGCCTTTTTCTGCCCTGTCTTTTCTCCAGTGTCAGGAAATGTTGATGTACTTGCCATAGAAAAATATTCCACACATTTGTTATGAGGTCTTATTGCTGCTCTGAACAGTTGAATATCTTAATAAGGTGAATAGGCTGATGCAGATAGTGTTAATCTGGGTATCCTGCTGTCAATTCTAGTTGAAATAATTGGAAAAAGTTATGAGTATTCACTTCATGTAGACAAAATAAAATCCTAAATTGTGCTAACAAGCTTTAATTTTAAGGGAAAACAGGCTTTGTGATAATTTCTCACAGTATATTACAACACAAGAAAAAATTAGTACTAGCAATAAAATGCTTAGCAAATTGTTTAAAACCCACAAAACAGCTTTATCGCAAAAGTTGTGCCTTTGGGGAACTGTAATAGAATTTTCATTCATGTTGCATCTCCATGGGGATAATTACTAGCTCCAACACTAACTCATCACTTCATCCTTCCATTTACATGGAATGGCTTGGGTTACATGGGTGTTTGAAGATGATTTGCACAAATATAGTGTTCATGAGTGAGGAATGTAAACTGTACTGCTAGAGATAGTGTATTGGAGAAGTATTTAGTGGTCACCACAGGACTCTGATCAGCATGTGCTTGTAATGTGGTGGCATTGGAAAATAGATGTAGGAAAGTTATTTTTGACTCTTTATATAGTATGGCTGATTGTAGTATGCAAGATGTTTTGCTTTTTTTCTTTAGAAAAATATCCACAAAACCTGAGGTCCAAGGTGAATATCTATGGAGCTTAGCCATTCAATTTTTTTAAAAAATCCTTTTTGAAAAGTTACAGAAGTGACTTTATTACTTTGTCTGAGCGTATTCACAGGCAGAAAATCTTGGGTGTTGCAGCCTATCAGGGGAAGGCATAACAAGAAAGGAAAAGTGAAAGCTAATAATTTCAAATTAAAGCGTGTGATATCTTGAGCAGGGAAAATGGTTAACCTCTGGGGACAGATCCTCCATCTCTAGAGGCTGTTGATCCAACTCTTGGTACTTCTCAATGTTGATCTTTATCCAAATGCAAGTTACTGGATTCAGTACTTAAAAGCCTGTTGTAAATTATCAGTCCAGTCATGGTCCCTTCTGGCCATAATGGTATTCATTTGTGAATTTTGTCTTAGTAGAGGGAAGTTCCTACCTAGCTCTTCAGTTTAATGCTTGTCATCTGAGCTGGGCTACCCCCAGGCATAGCAGACCACTCTTCCTTGCTGGTGTGAAACTTGGGCTGTGTCCTCCCTTTGTCCTGTCTGGGTATATTCTTAAAATATCAGTGCTAACACCAGAATCCATCTGGGCCTCAAGGTTAGTGGGCTAAGTTTGATCTGGCTAGCTCATAAGATATTAGTAGCAAAAAAAAAACAAACCAACCCCCAAAAAACAACTGCAAGTGAGAGCATGTCACGTGTTACAATCACTTCCCAAACCATTATTAAAGGTGCCAGTATAGAAAGTGTGACTCTAATGTATCCTACTTGCTTTCATGCTTGAACATATGGAGACCATGCTTGGGGAAATGGATGCTGCAGAGTTTAATAAAACCTGGTTTTGATTGAATTTCTCTGAGGAACAGTGCTTTCTATTACCCAGAATTTCTTCCCTGGCTATGCAGTAAATAATCACCAAATCCTGAATGCATTTGGATGGTTGCTACTCTAAAAGAGCTGTTTAAAACCACAGGCTATATACAGCCCAAAGCCAAGTGTACTTTTCTGCAATAATGATAAAAAACCCCAAACAAAACAAACCCCCAAACTATATCCCATAAATACTTTCTTATCAATTTAATGAAGATATAGATTTTATTATTACTGTGGCAGAACTTGGTAACTGTAGTCATGGTCAGCAACAAAAGGCCCTCTGATATGAGCTGATACGCAGCCTTTGGAAAGAGTTTAAGATCTCATTTGTTCTTAACTTCTAGCAAAAATATTATAAATATGTGGAGCAAGTAAGGACTTCATCCTCTCCATGCTTCCTTAAAAGCTGCATGACTTGAAGTTTTGACTAGAAGACAACTGTTCGGGTTTGTATGTTTAGACCAGCAATTGTTAGGAATTAACACCAAGACTATTACATAAGTGTATATTCTGGACGCTTGGACACCTATTGTACTATAATGCTATAAAAAGGTTTAGATTCATTGTGTATTGGTGATAAAAATAGTTAAATAGACAGATGATTCACCCTTCTTTTTCCTTCTTGTTCTCACTGCCTTCCCCCAACTTCATTGGTATGGTACCTGTAGGTGACTAGAGGTGTTAGTACATATCCCAAACTGGATAACTTGAGTGGGTGCTTTTGTTCTTCAAACACCTGGAGACCTGACAGAGTTTCCTGGGCTCTTCAGAGCAGAGGAGCAGCACAGAACTTCACTCTGCCCTTGTGTGCTCTCTTTCCATGTGACTACACCTGGTAAACTTCAGTGGTATGTCTGATTGAAAACAAATGAATTGACAAATGGTTTTGTGTAATGGTGTGTGTGCTGTGTCCAAGGTGTTGTAGCTTACTGATTGAGGGAGCTTCGTCTGCTAGTGCAGCTTGCTAAGGGCCACGATGTGCATGTGCTTGGGGCTGGGACTATGTTCAGTGTGCTCAAATGTATGTGCTGCCAGAGTGTCAAAATGGCATTCGTGGAGAGTGTTAGGTCAAGAAGATAAGTGATATCTCAACTGAATCTTTCTGAGGTTTAGTGGCATGCTTGTGTAGCATTTCTACCCCAGCTGCCAAGAGCTGGATCCCCTAAAAGAAATGAAAGTACCACCTTAATAGTTGCTGAAGGTGGAGATTTGGCTTTGATAAATTGCAACTAGTGACTTGCATTGAAGACAGACTTGTACTTTATATCTGTACTCCTAAGAGTTGTATGTAGAAGTTGTATGGGAAGAACTATGGGTCTTGTCTGAAACAGCTTTAGGAGCTAAGCCAAGCTACTCTGAGGGAAAGAGCAGGTTTTGTGGTCAAAAGCATCATGCATGTGTTAAAATAAATATTTTGTATACAAAAATATTTAAGTATATAAAATGTAGTTTTGGATGGACATGGTTTATCACTTAATTGAAAAAAAAAGCTAAAACTGTTCTGATAACTCCAAATGAAACAGAATTCAACAGTGGGTACAAGGTGTTCAGACTTTAACTCCTGGCTTTGCCTCTTTAACCATTGTTTTGTGGGTCACTTGTAGCAAGCAATTTTAGGACAAAAGCTGCTGGTGATGTGATAACAATATTCTCCTGTTCTTGTTCATTCCACTTCAGGAAATAGATACGCTATGTCTAACAAGAAGAATGCAGTCAAGTGGACATTTCCCCCCCTATTTATGCATTTAGAAAGCATGGGTCCTGGTATGTCCAGAAGCACTGATCACTTAGTGGTAATATTTTTGTATGTTCAGAAACTCTGATATTTCCGGTGTAAATCTAGAACACTACAGGCTTCTTAAACTAGCTTTAGAAGGGCAACATCTGTAAATAAGTAGCATTTTAGCTAGTTAAGTGCGCATATGTGGGCTTTTTCTAGTGTATGAGAGCTGATTCTGTCCTGTGGATAAGTGCACTCATCTTGTGAGTATCTGTATGACTTGTTGGATATGTAAAGGTAATGGATTAATTTTCTTTAAAGGTGTATCCTACAATTTGCATCTCAAATTGAGAGCATTCAGTTCAACACTTCTCCTGTCTACTTCTCCACCCACCCACCTTGGCATTAGGTAACACTGAAGCGTAAATGCCTTCCTTGAGAAAGATGACCTGTCTCCTGCCATGTGCCAATGTCTTTCTGTGGGGTGCTCTACATTGTTGGATATATGTGATTGCTTTTAAATAAAACACCATTTCTTATTTCTCAGGCTTGATGGGCATTGTGCCATCTTGTGTAATCTGGCAAAAGTATTGTACTGAATTTCAAGGTTAGTTTTATGCTGTACTTATCCTATGTGATTGAGATCAAGAGTGCAATGTGATTGAATTATGCTGCACCATGCAATCAGATACCATAAATAGCATTATCCACATCAAGTCTTGGATGTGGTTGCTGGGCTGCTTCTAAAGTGCACTTTGGCTTCAATATCCAAGCCAAAGTTTGGATTATCATTTTTAAACATCAGTCTGTTTATTAGGCAGACAGCATACTGGTTAACTTAGGTATTGATTTTGTTTGGAATACTCATTAAATTGTGGAGAAACATACACTAACTAAAGCAAGTTTATACTTTGCTCACAGGTTGCAAAAGCTCTTGGTACCTCTTGTTCAGTTGGTGTTCATGGTCTTTATCAAACAGGAAGCGCACTTTTATCAAAATATTTTAGGGTGTTTGGCCTGCCTAGAGATCTTCATTTCCACTTTGTTGTACAAAGAGAAAAGGAAAAAATACTTGCACACCTGCAACTGTCCCTTCCTTACCTACCACAGTAAAACCCCCAAAATTTCCTGAACTTAACATACTGATGGAGGGGAGGAGGAGCTCTAAAGCATGTGAATTAGTGAAAACCTCTGGATGAGTTGTGGCCTTAAATATCTCTTGCTGCAGAGATGTCTGGCATTGTTTTGGTCAAAAGACAAGGTATATTTTAGGAAATAACATCTGACTTTTATCTTAAGGCAGTATATTAACAAGCAGTCATTGAGGCAAAACTGTTATTTTAGTCATGATTTCATGACTTTGTGATGTTAACTTTTTTCTACATGATGGAGTCTGCCCTTTGCATGCTCTCTAACGCCAAGAATAACTTGTAATTTTGATGTTTGGAATTTATTAAACTGCTTATAAATGAGTTAATTTGACAATTTAACATTATGTCATAAGATCAATAAAAAACGCCTAGCATAATAAATTTGCCTAATAAATTTATATAAATTTATATTCAGTAGGATTTTTGTTCTTGATGTCCCATATCTGCTGTGAACCATCTTTGTGAATGGTCATCAGTGTTGTGGGCTACTTTTAAGGGGTGAGGAACAAATCTGTTACACTATGACCTGAATCGATGGGTTTTTTTAGTAGCAAGTGTGCCTTACCTGGAGGTGTTGCTTGACAGCCGGCAACATGAACATGAGCCGGCAGTGTGCCCAGGTGGCCAAGAAGGCCAATGGCATCCTGGCTTGTATCAGAAATGGTGTGACCAGCAGGTCCAGGGAGTTTTTTCTTCCTCTGTACTCGGCACTGGTGAGACCGCTCCTTGAATTCTGTGTTCGGTTCTGGGCCCCTCACCACAAGAAGGATGTTGANAAAAAAAAAATCACAGAAGGGGTCATTGAGCACTGGCACAGGCTGCACAGGGAGGTGTCTGAGTCCCCTTCCCTGGAGGTGTTTAAAGCACAGGTGGATGATGCGCTAAGGGGCATGGTTTAGTGTTTGATAGGAATGGTTGGACTCGATGGGTCTCTTCCAGCCTGGTTATTCTATGATTCCAGTTCTAGGGGAATCCTTTCCTTAGACTGTCTAATATCATAGTAAGCATATATGTTTCTAATAAAAAACTAGCAACTGGGAAACCAAAATATTACAGCATTTTAGCTTTTATGTTGGTTTTTCCACTCATAATTAGGCTAATACAATTAGGATCTTTCCCCTTTTATCTCAAGCATAATGTGTTGCCAAAGACTAGGGGGCAATATGTATAATAAAGAAATAACTAAGCATTGTCATCATGCATTTGCAAAATATTAAATGCTTCAGCTGAAGGCAAGTCCACTCCTCAGAAGGACTTGTGGTTGTTGTGGAAATAGTTATGTGGATTTAAACAGTGAAAACTTCATAACTTTGCAACTCTGGAAAAGTCTCACTGGTTACTGCTGGTCTCCAGCTTGATTGAAATGTCAGTGTTCCTGCATCCAACAGATGGGTGAAGAACATATCTTCTGTGTGAAGATATTTTCTGGTCTCCTTCCCAATCCATCTTGGATTTGCTACATTTATGTTAATACAGTCATCTATTTTCCTTCCTCTTTGTGATGCTGACAGCTGGTGACAGCAATAATGGCAGCGGTGTTGGAATATGTCCTGTCCTCTGGGGTGACTGTTAGGCTCTGTATAGCTATGAAAAAAAATAGCAGACTATCAGTGGTGCAGAAAAGATAACCTGAGGCTGCTTCTGTTGAGGTAGGCTCTTGCACTTCCAGACTCTGTAAGCAATCAGTGTAGAATTTGGTTCATTAGAGATAATTAAAGGAAGCACTGGTCACTAATTGGGTGTAATGTTCTACAGTAGAAGTTGCTGAGCTTTTCCTACCCTTTTGGGTGTTGGAGGGGGAGAGAGAACCGTTTGTTTGAATATAATTGGATGGGTAAATATAATAGCCTTCAGGCAGTCTTCTCCCTTCCTGCTTAGCTATACCATATGATCTTGTCTAGTACTGTGATCTTATAGGTTTCTGCCAGGTGTCCTGCTAAACAGAGACGTGAGTCCCCAAAAGGAGTGAGGTTATGATTTGCATGGCAATGTAGGAAATTAATTAATCATGATGACTGGCATTTGCTGATAGTTAAACAGAGGCATAGATAATACTAATGCACTCTTCTTGCAAGACAGAGAAGTCAGTTAAACCCCATGCAGCTGAGACAGATCCCTTTTCATCAAGATTTCCTTCAAGGCTCATGTGACTTCCTCCAGATAATAAATTAGAAACTGGGGATGGAATACTAGAGCAAATTCTATTCTTTAAAATCTTAATACAAACTCCCTCAGATTGCTAGGAGAAAAATTCAGCTACGGTAGATCATTCCCACCTCCCCTTAGAAATTGGCTTTAAAAAAGAAATCCCTCACTGACTCATTTAGACTTATGTAAAATCTTCTACTGGAAAGTTCTTAGTGATGTGATATGTCAGGGTTTCAGTCATCTGTCGTGAGAAAGAAGAGAAGGTACTATGCATAGACATGTGACTAGTGCAGTCAAACAACTAATTCATATTCAAAACATAAGTACTCACTAGAGTTTAAAGCTTCTGCAAAACTAGAGCAGTTTGAAAAGTTCCAGAGCTAAAGTTTTGTGAAAGTACTGTGGTGTGGGTTTTCTTGTGACTGGGCTGTTAGAAACAATCTTCTATGTAATTGATATTAAAAACATCTTTCATCTCTTGCAGCTGCTGTAATTTGAACAATACTTCTGAGTTTTAAACTATTCACTTCCTGAAATTGTTTTGAAAATTATTCATTATGCAAGCTATAATAATAAAGCGGATGTTTTTGAAGTATGAATCTATATAAACCCTGTGAAATCCCAACTTCATTTCAGTATATGAACTCAATATTCCATGTTCCAAAATGTTATACATCTAGAATTCTAAGCAGATAAGGCTATATCTTAATCAAACTACAGAGATATGGTATTTAAAACCCATGCTTTATCGTTTGTGAGTACCTCTCATAGTTGGAAGAATGGAGGATTCTTCGTTCTATCTGAAATTGAAATAACTTTTGCAATAACAAATGTTCTTAAAATGAAAAAAGTAAAATACACTAAGAATTGCAGCACTGGAATGGGGAGTGCAGCTGCAGCTAAACATGGGATTACTTGCCAGCACATGCCATAACAGGTACTGTTGGGAGAACCTTCTACTCAATATAGGTCTACAGAAAATACCTGAAAACCTTCAGGTTATAAGTGTAACAAACAAACCAACAAAAAAACCCCCAAACCAACAAACCCCCAAACTAGACAGTATCTCTTTTCTTTCCTGACTGAGAGAAAACCTAATTGAGTTTCCTGGCCATAGCAATGTGATATGTTGCAGTTCTGACTTTATAGTGTTCATTAACTACTGTTAATCTACTTGTAATGAAGCAAGATGAATCTCCATTATATTTCAAGTGTAGATGCCCATCCTCTGGTTGAATCTAGCATTATCTCATGTTCATACTCCTGAGCTTAATCCCCTCAGCATGCTTTACTCTGACTTCAGAGAAAGCTTCAGCAGTTGCACCTGCCTCCAGGGTAGGTGTGCCACTATCATGTACCCCCCAAGAGCTTGACTGATAGCTCTATCATGGATTTGAGGGTCCTGTCAGAACTTGATGCAGCTCACTGAAGTTAACAGTGGTTATGAGTGAAGTTGCAATTGAAGCACTTCTCCTGCACAGTGTGGCTACCAGCAGCCTGAACTATAGGCTGCAAACTTGACATGCTAGCCCTAGTTGCTGGGCATTGCACCAAAAATAGCATGATGGTAGCTGTTGATGCCTCTGAAAACAGAGTAGCATGTGAACAATATTTCATTATAAAAGAAAAAGTATAGGATGTAATGATGGCAGTGATCAAAAGTAGTAGGTGGTTGGGTGTACTAACAAATGGTATTCTAGTAAAGAGGGGAAGGCTAGCTTGTTAGTTGCAAATGCTCTGACTGTTGTTCCTTGCCAGAGATCTGTTAATAAGGGAGAGATGAAGCATTAAAATAGACAAATGTATTCCCTATATACAACACCATGAATGTGTGGCAGTGCTCTTGTTGAAGTGCTGCATTAGTTTAGGGGTTGCAGTTTCAGTTTTTTAATTGAAATACTACTGGAAAGAGCATATCCTATGTTCTTCTACCAAGACAAATAAAAAACTTTTACAAAGAAATGTAAAGTATTTTAAAACCTAAACCAGTTGAGAGTGACTGACTGAATGGGAAGGAATACATGGTTCTTTTCTTTGTTTCAGGCATGCATGGTAGAAAAGAAGAGGAGGCTGAGGCGAGACCTTATTGCTCTCTACAACTATCTGAAGGGAGGTTGTGGAGAGGAGGGAGCTGGCCTCTTCTCCCAGGTGACAGGGGACAGGACTAGAGGGAATGGCCTCAAGCTCCGCCAGAGGAGGTTCAGGCTCCACATAAGGAAAAAATTATTCACTGAAAGGGTCAGTAGGCAGTGGAACAGTCTGCCCAGAGAGGTGGTTGACTTGCCTTCCCTGGAGGTGTTTAAGGTGCGGGTGGATGAGGTACTGAGGTGCATGGTTTAGAGATTGGTAGGAATAGTTGGACTCGATCCCGTGGGTCTCTTCCAACCTGGTGATTCTATGATTCTATGCTGAGGAAGAAAAAGAAATTTTAATTTCATAGAGTGAATCATAGTATGGTTTGCGTTGGAAGGAAACTTAAAGATCACCTAGTTTCAAACTCCCTGCCATGTATGTGCAATGACACCTCTCACTAGACCAGGCTGCCCAAGGACCCATCCAACCTGGCCTTGAACATCTCCAGGGATGGGGAATCCACAACTTCCCTGGGCAGTGTTTTCTAGTGTCTTGCCACCCTCATCATGAAGAATTTCTTCCTAATGTCTAATCTAAATCTTCTCCCTTCCATTTTAAAGCCAATTCCCCTTGTCCTATCACTACAAGCCTCTGTAAAGAGCCCCTCTCCAGCTTTCTTGTACACCTCCATCAGGTACTGGGAGACCACTATAAGGTCTCCTCAGAGCCTTCTCTTCTCCAGGCTGAACAGCCCCAACTCTCAGCCTGTCCTCATAGCAGGTATTTCACTTCAAGTTTCTTATTAAGTATTTTCATGTAATTAGTTTAGAATGTTGCTGGCATAAGTTTGCAGAACACTTGACAAAGAGCAACTTAGTGTAATTTTGTTTTCAGAAATTCAAGAGCCAAATAATTTAAATTCATTCAGATCCTAAAACTGGAACTGGAATTCATCTGGCTTTGTTCTGTGTAAGAGTTTACCTGTGTAGGAGTTAACTTCACACACATTTCATGCAGATGAGTGGCTGGAATAAGGATATCTATTTACAGGGTTGTTGTGAACCAGAAATTGCATTAATTTAACTTCAGTGCATATGCAGTTTATTTAATGAAGTGATGAACAAAGCACATAAGCTTGAGTACACTGAAAGGTAACAAAAGCTGTGAGTTGTCAAAGTATAATGACACATGGGATTTGATCTTTTCCTTCCTCCATTACCCTGATGAGAAGTTTATCCACTTATTGCTGTCTATAAGAACTTAAGAAAACTTAATTCCGCTGTGTCTTTAACCCATATATTTGTTCAAAGATTGTCTATTCATGCATGAACAAGGATACTTGAGTCAATTATCAAAATCAGTGGAAAATTCAGGTGTGTGAAATGTAATTTATTTTCTTTTACACAGGGAACATGCTTGACATTTAGTAATGAACCTGCTGAAGTTTATATAATGATGAGCTTTGTATTTGATGTTTGTATTTGTATTGCTTGAATGCAGAGTTTCTATCTCAATTCAGAAAAGTTTACTAGCCATGCCATAGGATCACTCACTTCTAACTTAGAGAACTGACACTCAGATAATGCTTTTGAGTTTATTTGGAGCTGTTTCACTGCACATGGTGGATCCTACACAGTCTTGTCTGTGATCCTTGGAGTAGGGTTCTGCACTCGTGTGTTCTGTGAATTGTTTTTGCTGACTTCACTGATAAGTACATCTGGTTAATTTTTTTTTCCAGGAGAAATAAAATCCAATGATTTGTCATTTAATGTAATCTTGTTATAATCAGGTAGATGTTTCACAGCAATAATTGCAGTAGGCTATTGGTTAAGAGAGCTTAGTTTTCTTATTTTTGAAGAAAATTAGTGTCTCAATAGTTAATGACCATAGCTTGCTTTCACAGTAATACATCTTAATTAGAACTGATGTTTTGGAGACTAAAGAGGTCATATACCAGTTTAAACACAGTATGTCTAATAGTTAAAAACAAGCAACAGAATCCACCAAAACTTGACAACATCAAATTCTATTGTGTTGTGTTTTTCTTCCTTTACTCAGGGTCATGTTTACCTGTGTTCCATTAATACATTTTGAATTCTAGAGCATCAATTTCCTGACAGAGCAACTGGACCATGCTTTTTTACTTAGCAGAGGTAATTCTGACATATACCTTTATAATGTCCTTGAATAATCTCAGTATGTACTTTTATCAAAAATATGATGCAGCTGTAATGAAATCATAGTTCAAACAGTTCTAGTAGTTTAGAGTACCAGTTCAGTTAGTCTTTCTCCTCCTTTATCCTGTCTTGAAACAAAGTGCCAGTGGAGTTGAAGGAGGGAGTGCCTGCACGAGATGCAAGTCGCCCTTTGTTGATATTGTTAGATCAGAATATTTTTCTTCCTGGTGAAGTTTGCTTTAATTTTGCCATGGAGGCATAATTTTTTTTTTGTTAAATATAGAAAAATTGACTTATGTAGCAGACTTGGAGTAGCAGACTGCATAATAAACGCTTCCTGGATTTGATCTGCCTTCTTATGCCAGTCAGTACAAAAAACATGGCTTGGGAAAAAGCTTGTCTAGCCATATCACCCCGATGTGTACTATACTGGAATGAAGACTGAGGCATGTAAGAAAAGGTTCAAAGCTTTTTAGCAGCATTTTTGTTTCTTTTTAGCAGCATTTCTGTCATCTATCCCCTGAATGTAAGTTTCTGTACTCAGAAGGGTACGTAATGGACAGAAAGTGTGATGGTAGTAACAGTCAGATGAGTGTGGGATCTATCATTTGCTTCCTGTGTTTTCTCTCCCTCTCTATGAAGCAGAAAAAATAGCACTGGGGATAGTATTTTGGGAACGTGAATTCGTGTGTGGGTGGCTTTTTTTTTTTTTCTGCACCGGTATATCTCTACTGGAGATGCTTTAACAGTTCTGTGTAGTACTACGTTTTGTAGAATAATATAATAAATATCTAGCTGGCTAGTAAGCTGTAGAGGAGACAAGATGTTGTGAAACATCGCAAAGGTAGCGTAGAAAATGGACTCCTTTTTCCAGCAACACAAACCATTACCTTGGTGAGGTTTTATCTTTCTTTTTTGTCCTTTATTTTTTGAAGCCTTGTTATCGGGATCATTTGTCTATACAGTTTTTTTTATGAAGAACAAGAAGGAGCTGCTCCCAACTCTACTAGTCCATTAAAAACTCTGCATGTAGGGGCTGGTCTTCAATGCTCAGAATTGGCAGTAGAGGTAACGTGTTTTTAACTTAAGCTTTGTTCAGTTTTTGTAATGCTTTTAGGGGTAAAGTGACATCTTGACTTATGAGTGTAGCCTTTAAAAGAAGTTAACACTGCTAACGTTTTTAGAGAGGAAAAAAAAGAGGATGGAGCTGACAGAAGCAATCTCAGTTGAAGAATGCATGCTGCCCAGTTCTGTGCAGAAGTGTCCTGGATCTCAGGTGTCAGGTGACACATTTGAGATTTTAATAATGTTATATGAAGGAATATAGTTATGGCTGTGGAATCTGTGGTTCAGAAGAACAAAAAAGTGAACACTTTCTAAGAATGGAAGTGAAGTTTATGCAACTACCAAAGAAGTTGGAAAAAGGTGTTTAAAGAATTCCAAAGTACATATGTAAGATGTGGCATTGTAGCATCACAGGTTGCTCTGTAATGTATAAAGAATACACAGACATTTAGGGTCCTGAATCTTATCCCTCAGGAATAGAAGAGGAGAAATTATGCCAATGGTACTGCAGTAGTGAATGTTAGCCTAAACTATCTCAATGTTAAACAGAGCAGTTTGAGCTGTAATTTAATTTTATAAAAGTTTGAAGAACATAAACCACTTTGGTTTAAAGTCTTTGTAAATGCATGTTTTATTTGCAGAACCATATTTCCTGCTGTCAAGTTTCACAGCAGACTATAATACTAATCCTACTTAAATGGTTATGTAGCCAATTAGTGGTAGGTGTTACCAACACACTGTAGCCTTGGAAGAGTTTAGTATTTAAGTAATGCATTGTTTGTGGAGAAGGTTGCGTGGTAAAGGATTTGGATTAGAATTTTGGAAATTTCCCTGTGTGCATCTCTAATCATGAAGTATGAAGACGTCTTTGTATTGCTAAATGCATTGTCTAACTATATTTTCTAATATACAGCCACATATAATGCAGAAATCTTAAATTAAAATTCTAAGCTCCAGTTCTGTAGTTCCTATGCCAGAAGGTGGCCTGCTACTTGAAAAGACACTTTATTATCTTGGGGCTAGCTATATCAATTAGGTAATCAAACTCCTGTCTAGTCCTGAGAGAAGTTTAAAAAAAGGTGATAATAATGAAAAACACTGCATAGGATGGAAAAATTGGATCCCCTTTGCTTTACGAGATAGTTCTTACCAGAATAAACCAGTAGACTCCTGGTAGGAATTTTCCAGTGGTATGAAACATGGAAATGTGTGTTTTGTGGAGCGAAAATACTTTATGGAAAATGGTAAACTGTTGAACTTCTTCATTTTAGAAATAAACAATATAGATTGCTTGTGATTGTTGTCTTGAGGAATAACTGACCTTTTTGAGATCATAAAGGGCCAGTGCTTCATGATGACGTTTCGGTAAGTGATGTGCTTCCAAGCTTTGATTAAGATAAATAATTTTATTTGAGGATAAGACTTTTTAAGGCTTGTCTACTGTTATCTCTTTTTGAGAGTTGTGGAATAGATATTAAAAAGTCAGCATGCTGTG
Source organism: Piaya cayana (assembly GCA_013389865.1). Lineage (NCBI taxonomy): Eukaryota > Metazoa > Chordata > Aves > Cuculiformes > Coccyzidae > Piaya > Piaya cayana. The sequence continues at coordinate 297,794 of WAAB01003969.1, read as the reverse complement.
AGTGAAGCTTTTTGACCCCATTCCTTTAAAGGAGAAGATCTGAGACTCTTGGACTGTGTCAGATGGCTTATATGTGTTTGAAGCTTTAGAGTATGTTTTGGTGACTGTATTTTATTTTTGATTCTTTCTGTGTTGTGCCTTTTGAATATTTTCAAACTGAGCATGAAACTTGAACAACTGCTAAACAGTTTCAATTCTCAGTCCTACAGTTAGGTAGCTGTACGTGGCAGTTTGGAGTTGTTGGAAATGATTATCTTAAGCTCGTTGTGTGCTTGCCTGCTCTAATGGAGGCTATTAAAGACAAATCCAAATCCTTCAGGTTAAATTTTGCTCCTGCATCCATAAACATTGACTGGAATGCAGTAGGATCCTGTATTGAGAAGAGAAATCACACTGTTTTGCACTACAGAATAAAATTTTTGTCTCTTTTAAATTGGAATTCATTTAGAATATTATGTTGTGTCATAATTTAGAATCCTAAACACTTAACCCCTGTAGCCTGGTAGTGACAAGATGGAACCTTCTTGTACTTACAGGCTTGTGAGTGCAGTTCAAATTTTGACTGATGGCCAGATACAGCCTCTGTTGTCTGGAGGTGGTGTAGGCATAAAGAATATTAGCGTGTGGAAGGGTAATTTCCCAGTCTTGGGTCTGCCTTAGAGTTTTGTGTTTCAGCCATGTTATCCTTTTATCTATGTTCTCTTTACGAGATATATACTCTAGAATAGCAGTATAAGCGGTTCAATATTAGTAGCTCTTGCTGGAAGAGGTTAAGAAGAGATGGAAAAAATCTATTAATCTTTAAAAAGATTTCTTTTAAGTGATTTTCCATAACAAGTTATTTAAATATTTAATGCAATGTAAACAAACAGGTTCTTTTACAAGGAATACCTTCATTAAATATATAATCAAGGCGGATGCATATATTGTCTACGCATTCAGGAGGACTTGGAAGGTGCTTACCTAAGGAAGAGAAAATGTATTCTATAAAATGATCAGATAATAGATAAGTTTCTGTCTTGCAAGCTCTTCTGGAGCACTAATGTGATTGCTGACCTCAAGCTTTGCAGCAAAGTATTTTTAAATCTTCTAACTCAATGAGGCATATATCATAAGTTAGTGTACATACACAGGAGTGTATTTGCATTGTGATTCTATCTTGCATTTATATGTGGAATGTAACGTAAAACCTAGTGAAGTTCTCTAGGCTATAAATTTTGTTAAGTGGCTGCTTTTTTAAGGTTCATGTCCTCTATGGCATTCTGTAAACTTGCTTTCTCAAATGTTCCTTTCTCTGACCAACTTTGAGTCATGACAGACTAACAAAGGGGATCCTTTTTGATCTACTATCTGTACTCTAAATTCTCCTCACAAATCCCTGCTTACTCCCTCTCTTCCTTAATGCTACTGATAATACACTTTTATATATGGTAGCTTGTTGCTACAACACTGCCCTGGGTGATGGCACTTGTTCTCAGGCTGACTGGTGATGACAGTCTTTTCACTTGCATTTGATTGCTAGATAAAAAGTATATTTGGTTTGAAGGTTGTGGCTTCTGTGAGACTATCTTAATCAATTACAGGGTTATGCTTCTCTGTTTTTGATTCTATTTTTTTTTCTCTCGCATAGGCGGTACTGGATTTCAGAGGCAGGATTAGCAGGAGGAGAGTTTAGAAAGGGAGCTGTTAAAGGGAATTATTAAAACTGTGAAAGCTCAAAAGACTGTGTCCTAAGCATCTGTACAAGTTCACTTTGAATTAGATCAGCAAAAGCCCGTCCTGCTCTATGAAATCTATAAAACTGGTGTTTCCCTCTGAACTGTGATCCCAGCTGGTGTTGGGCTTTAAATGCCACAAGATGTGTTTTGCACTTGGCTTTCATTTCAGAAAAATGATACTTCATATCACTCTAGTCTGTTACTCTTTGAATCAGTTATAATCAGGAATGAAATCTATGTGGAGCAGTAAGTTATGATACTGTGATGGAAAAGTGTTATGGCTTATCTATGGGACTTTTCCCATCAAAGCTGTTTTGTACTCCCTCCCTCATAATTACCCGTTACTGCTCCTCTGGGGTCTAATCTCAGCCACATAGGAAGTAACAAAAAAGGGTGAAATAAAGTTCTCTGCTGGAGTGTAATGCTTTTTATATCCACTAACTGTATAACTGGCCTACTTGTAGACATGAAGGAAAATGTCATGAGGAAACAAACAGCAAGTCTCAGCAGTTATTCTGCACAGCAGCCCTGTGACAGCAGAGACACTAATGGGTGTTGTAAACTCATTGCTTACTCCTCCCAGCACCACCCCTTGTCCAAATTACACTGCCTATGCCTCTAATAAAATATATCCTCTTTAGTCATGTGGTGTGGGATTTTTTTGTGGGTTTTTTTTTTTTTCTGTTAAGCTTGGCTTCACACCTCTTCATGACCCCTTTCCCTGCTGCCTCTCTTTCCCTGGAAAGAGTGGGAGTGTAGCATTGCCTTCTTCAAAATACAAATGGAATAGATGTAAAATAAAATCATGGTAATGGGAAGGAGCTTCTGTTCTTCAGTGATTTAAGTACTTGAAACATCTTAGAAAAGTGTTTTTCTGCATTGCAACCCAGAAGAAATGAGAACTTAATTCTGAATATGTGCATTGTACCTCTTAATGGTTGGGGTTTTTATTGGAGCAATTCATAGACATTAATGCCCAATGTATGGTTCATTTTAATGGATTTTAGCTGAGAATACACAATATAGTGGTTGTCCACCCGTGCCTTAAACCCCTCCAGGGAAGGGGATTCAACCACCTCCCTGGGCAGGCTCTGCCAGTGCAAACTGACCCTTTCTGTGAAAAATTTTTTCCTAATGTCCAGCCTAAATCTCCCCTGGTGGAACTTGAAGCCATTCCCTCTTGTCCTCTCCCCTGTCACTTGGGAGAAGAGGCCAGCACCCTCCTCTCTACAACCTCCCTTCAGGTAGTTGTAGAGAGCAATGAGGTCTCCTCTCAGCCTCCTCTTCTCCAGGCTAAACAACCCCCAGTGATTGTATTGCTTTTTCTCTACAGGTAGTTTTGCTTACTAGCAAATAAGGATAATAAAAAATATATTTTTTAAGGATAATAAAAAATCTTTCTATGAATATATAAATAATAAAAGGAGAACTAGGGAGACCATACAGTCCCTTTTGGACACAGAGGGAACAACAGTGACAGGGGATGAGGAGAAGGCTGAAGTACTTAATGCCTTCTTTGCCTCAGTCTTTAATTGCAAAGAAAGCTGTTCCCTCTGTGTACAAACCCTGGAACTAGAGGAGCAATATGAGGAGGTGGTCAGAGGCTTGCTTGCCCAACTGGACACCCACAAGTCTATGGGGC
>WAAB01003969.1:278797-293385 GCA_013389865.1 Piaya cayana | reverse complement strand
GCCAGGGGAGATTTAGGCTAGAGATTAGGACGAAGCTTTTTACGAAAAGGGTCATTAGGCACTGGAATATGCTGCCCAGGGAGGTGGTTGATTCACCTTCCCTGGAGGTGTTTAAGGCACGAGTGGACGAGGTCCTGAGGGACATGGTTTAGTGTTTGATAGGAATGGTTGGACTCGATGTTCCAATGGGTCTCTTCCAACCTGGTGATTCTATGATTCTATACTTTAGGTTTTCTGATAATTGTTCTGTTGCCCATAACTATTTATTTATTAATGGCAGTTATGTGAAATAAAGGCTGTGCCCTCAAATCAGTGCCATTGACAGTGCAGATTACTAACAAGATGACACATCAGTGATGAATATGATGTTGGCACCATACATTATCCTTGCAAAACGACAGAAAAATCAGTATCTTCTATGCTTTGCATCTGTTTGAAAGTGCTCTTATTTCTTTTAAGAACTGTTTTTTTTTCTCTCTTACAGTGATCTTATTGCTTGCTTTTGGGGTACTTTGGTGAGTTCTGATAGGCACTGAACACAATCACTTGACCGTACTGTTCAGAGAAAAAGTTGGATGCAAGAAAAAACATAGAAACCAAAAGTCCAATTCTGCGTATTTTTAGATATTTAAATACATCCTTTCAGCAAAATATTTAAATGCAACACACAGCATACGTCTATGATTGGTTTTAGCTAGACCAAGAGAAACCTTTAGTTTTGTTTACCATGCAATTTCTAGCAGCAAGAAGGAGAAAGCAACCCTTATCTTCAAGCTACCAGTCTGAAAGCAAGCGCAAAAACCTCTAGTCAATAACTATCCATCACTAGCTACCCCTCCTCAAGTGAGGATTTAATAACAGTATTGTGTCAGGTTAAGCAGCACTAATTTTCCAGCTGTATTCAAATAGTTTTGGTGAGGCTGTGAGACAGAATTTTATTTTTTACTCAGTCAGTTAATGAAATCCACCTGAGACCTGTCAGCTGGGACAATGTATAGCCAATTTAGTGTTAAATTCCTTAATCTGTCTCTGTCAGTCCAGTATAGCTAGAGGGTGAGTTAACAGCCAAACCTCAGCTCTGCTTGGGGATGAAGAGCATTGCTCACACCCTGTGGGACTCGGAACCATGTGCAAAACCCACTGGTAGTGAAGTGGGTCCCTCTACATATCCCTGGTGGCCCTGCCTGCCTTTCTGTGGAGTAGGCTTGTTGATCTTCCAGATCCTGAGTAAGATCTACACACATCATTAAGCTTTGATAATTTATAAATTTTTCAGTGGTAGATGTTAGTATTTATGATGCACTTTCTATTCAGAAGTTAGAGCAGCATAGAACACCTTTGGGAGCTACTGTGCTATGGCTACCTTGCCTTATCGATGAGAAAGTAAATTGACTTGCCAAAGGCCACATGAAGTCTTTAAGGGAACAAGAAATACAACTGGATCCGTTAAAGCATCCTTTAACTTACACAGTAATACCTTTACTTTAAGGTTCTTGCTTTAATAGCAAGAATATTAGAAACATAATACTGGTAAGTACTGGAACCATTACAAAGTAATATACAAACCATTTTTCTGATGCAATTATCATGTAAAAGCAACCACAAGAGAACACTGTATAGAGTTTCTTTCTATTAGTAAGTTATGTGTCACTTGTGCCATCTGACTGCTTGCCAGCTGAATTTTGCTTAATGTTGAATGAGCCTGAGGCAGAGATAGTAGGTCCTATGCCAGTGATGAAGCCAGCTTGGTTCTGTAACTATGTTTTTCATTTTGTTTCAGTGGTTTGGTCCAAAATAGTCTGCTGATGGCACTGGACCTAGAAATGAGATGTTTTGTGTGTGATCCCACATACGGAGTGGGAAATGATTTGCAGTATTCATGGTGTTAGACTTTGTCAGGTTCATATAGAAGAAGAAAATGTGTTTGTCTGATTAGCAGAGAGAGAAAGCATCTCTTGTATTTTTTTTTTATTCAGTGGAGGATGAGGACCCAAATCATAGTTAAGAAATGAAACGATAATTGGTTTGAAAGCATTAAAACTGTTCATCATTAAAACTGTTTCTGCACTGTTAGATCGGTGTTTGGTCACTTGCAGCTCTGAGACAGATGTTATAGGAAGGAACATGTCTTACTGAACAATTGCACCTGAAATGTGACTTGTTTTTGCAAAAAAACATCAAATATCACCCACTGTTACTTTCAAAACTGGCCTTTTGCATACACTGTTGCAGCAGACACAAGGCAGCAGCAGTAGAAAAATGAGCCACTCTGGTTAGAAATACTAGATCCATAATGATGTATTATTGATGCATTTTTCGATTAAGTACTCTGTAATCTTATTATGTTAGGCTAATAAAGCATTACTGCTCTGTTTTACAGTGCCTAATATGCACCACATAGTTGTGTTAGTGAGCGTGGAAGTAGAAGACTTCTTTACAGCATGGTGCTTCCATTGGTTTGCAACAGTACAGTCTTGATTTTGTCAAAACAGTATTGCCCATGATCTACAGCCTGAGTTAAACTTCAGGGAGCAGGATGGATCAAGATTCATTTATTAGGGTTTTTTTTTTTTCTGGCTGGCTTTTCAGCTTTCCCGGTGTTTTTCCAGTTGCTGTTAATGGCCCTTATGAAAGCTACAGCTAAAATCTTTATGAAGAATTTGAATAGATGCCAAACCATGTAATATCATGGTAGTTGTTTGAACTTACTTTAAGATTTCTCTTGCAAAGAATTCTGCCATTTTTGTAAATTTTCCTTCAAGGCTCTTGATATGGCCTTCATTTCCAAATCAAGATTCAGGAGTAAACACAGCTTGATGCTAGTGAGCTTACTTTAGCAAAATGACACAGTTGGCCCTATGCATATCTTAGACTTGGATGCTTGTAATCTCTCAGCTTTCAGACACTGCAGACTTTACTAGTGAGTGTTTTAGGGTGGTTGATCTGCCCTTGCTGGACGTGAGAATATCAAGTTGTGAGTGGTTTTGTTGGGCCCATGACACAAGAAATATTTTTTTCTGGCCCTCTGTCTCCAAAGCCCTGCTTCCCAGCATTCTCACCTAATTGAACACTTGCTGACTTTTGGTGGCATCAGACCAGAATTGTAGATGACATGGACCCTCATAAAGCAATATATCACATAAGTAAAGGCAGCAGGTTGCCAATTTGCTAAATGTCAGACAATTTGAACCACTTTTATTTGAGTGTAGGAAATCCAAGTCACAAGATCTGTGACTTATATTAAGACAGAAAAATGGGGGTTGATAGATTGATGTTGGCATGCATCTCAGCTGCCAGCTGCCTCATAATGACTCACCCAGCTGTGATACAAGTAGGAATAATTTCTAGGCTTTATCTTTAATTTTAGAGTGCTTATTTATTTATGTTTTGGTACTATTTTATTTAATAGTTTGAATTTCTTTTAGCATTCATGCAAATATTTTTTTGGACCAAAAAGGTGATGTATTGTATGTCATAGATTGTAAAGAATTGAACACTGGTCAGTGGCAGCAGGTTTCAGGTCAGGGATGAAAGAGCTAAAGACTCCACGTTCTTCCCTTTCCCTTTTAATCCTGTAAAAATTCTGTAGTGGGTTGATGCTAGAGACAGTCATAACCAGTAATGAACTGAGGCCAGAGAAGCTGATTTCCTCTATTTTCATTAACGTCTCTGTACATTGCCCATATTAGGATACAGTGCTGTCACAAACCTGCTGATTGTGTCCTGTAGTTATTGCAGCCAGAAACACTAGCAAGCCCTACTGGTACCCACTCCACCTGAGTGGGAGCTGAGCTGAGGGTTGCTGATGGTTGAGCCATCTGTTCCAGCAATTAACCAGCGTATTTCTCTAAGATTTGTGCTCGTGTATACAAGCTTTGTGCTCTCGTGTAGCTAAACTGTTATTAGAAGGGGAATCAGTGCAGCATGAACGTTATGTAGCAATAACATTCATAGCTTCTAATTCTATGATACTTGTCCCTACTCTTGCTCATTGCCCTTTGAGATGTCGTCTCAACTTTAGATGTGTTTAGGCAAAAGTGGCTGTTGCTGCTCAGATGTTAAGCAACCAAGAAAGGGAGATACCTATAGCTGGGAGGATAGTTGGCATTGCATCTGTTATCAGGGACAGGCAAAATGCTTTTCTCTTAGCTTCTATTTCATACTCCACCATTCCTCAGCTGTAGTAGCCAGGAGAAAGCCTGACTTTTGTAATTTCCAGTGTCCTGGGAAGTACAGCAGAGCTGATAGTGTTTTGTTGATGGGAGCAAATGTTTAGTTGCCAGTGGTTGTAGCTTGACATGCTTGTCAGCATGTTAGAGGTTTGTTTGTTTGTTTGGTTTTTCTACTGCTTGGGCTTAGGCTTTTCCGAGTTAAAGAAATGAGCCAGAAGCGTGTAGAGAAATTATAGGGATAAAGAATTAACTTTTGTTAAGTAGTTCATAATTTCTTTTTACTCTGGATTGATTCTGGGGAAAATAAGGGCATTTGTTTCCAAAAGGGACACGGAGAATTTCTCCCCACCCTGTTTTTAATGTTAATTGGAGTTTATTTCCAGGTATGTGCTAAAAATTTACATGTGTGCTTTTGTTAGTTTTTACATTGTATGTTTTGGGTTTTTCTAAAGCTAATAGTTACGTGAACTTGAGGATGAAAAATTATTAAAATTTCATGTCTCAGATTTTCCTTGGCTCTACTCCTGCCCTAGTGCTGTTCTTATTCTTTATTCCCATCAGAAGCAGAACCCTGAAGTCCACTTCCAATTTGTGCTCTTTCAGCGAATGGACTTATTCTTTATGGGGACTTTAAATGGCTGTGATTGTTCAATCTTTCTATTGGCTTGTCTCCTACAGCAGTGTCATGGTTTCTGTGCTATTCCTCTTTTTTAATAGTAGAATGACCAGAATAGTACAGAGCAATCTTTCAGAGGGCTAGAGAGAGTCTGAGGTATGTGAATTGAAGCATCATGGGACCTGCTGTCTTTTTTTAACTTTTTATCATAGTATTGTGTCAAGAGGCAGTGAATAGCTGGGTCTGGAGAGGTTCTAAGACAAGTAATATTCTGCTTTGAGGATGGGGAATATGGGGAAAAGATGAGTAGGAAAGAAAGAGAAAATACACTGCATTCTGGTTTTTGTTTGTCAAGAGGCAGTGAATAGCTGGGTCTGGAGAGGTTCTAAGACAAGTAATATTCTGCTTTGAGGATGGGGAATATGGGGAAAAGATGAGTAGGAAAGAAAGAGAAAATACACTGCATTCTGTTTTTTGTTTGTCAAGAGGTGATTGAGAATCTGTTAACTCATGTTTTCTATTTAGGTTGAAAATATATCATTATATTAAAAAGTCATATTTGGAATGTTATCCTTCTTTTCCTTTTTCCTTTTTCCTTTTTTTCCTTTTTCCTTTTTCCTTTTTCCTTTTTCGGATTAAAAAGGAATGATTTTTCAATTAGGCAGTTGAAACTGGAAATACCTGTGCAGGTATCTGCCTGTGAATGACAAGTTGTCTGAAGACAGGCTTGTCTGATTACTTGATGAATCTTTGCTTTTTCTGCCTTCTTTCTGAACTGCCATTTTAAGTATATTTTTTTTCCCCTTTAAGCATAGGAAAAAAATCTAGCTTTTGAGGCTTTTTTTTATCCACTTATAGGTAGGTAACTTTGCTTAGTGAACTCAGGAGGGTTGTATTGGTAAATAATTCAGTTTAGTTTATAGACTGAGTTTCTTAGGTGGTGTGACAACAAAGCTAAACCCATTAAAACATCCAAGAAATGAAATATTGAAAGTAAAAACTGCACAATGCCCATGATATAATGCTGTTTATGTGCTTAGCTTTTTTTTTCTTAAATAAAAATGTTCCATTCTCTTAAAACACTTGAAGACTTAGCAAGTCTTTGGTTCTTTAAGGGGGTGACACAAGTTTCAAGAAGAAGAGTACAAGGTATAGCCAGGACCCTACTTTGCCCTAGAAAAAAGATTCATTAGAGGGTACTGTTCAACCCAAAGAATCTCAGGTGGACTCGACTTTTTTGTAATTAGACTATGTACCTTGCTTCCAATTGACACAGCAGTGTGAATTAAGAAACTGACTAGAAAGCCAAAAAATGCATTATCATTTAAATTAATTTTTTAAAATGTCCCAAATTATGTTTTTAGTGAAAGTAGCGTTTCCTCCAGAGTATAGAAATCTGGATAGTAAATAGTGTCTCCTTGCCCTGCATGTGATTTGGGGAGGGAGATTGCTGCTGCTGCACAAGAAGAAAGGTAAACCTTTTCAGCAAGTACATTGTTTCTTGTGCCAGGCTAAAAAGGGAAAAGTAATACCAGTTCCGCACTGCTTATTACTTATAGACAACTGTCCAAAATGCTTCCATATTATGAGCATCTGCCACAGAATCATACAGCAGTAAACTTCAGAAGTGCTGGAGTGGTGACAGCTCAAAGGAAATGTGTCAGCTATTGGGGACAGGACTGGATGTGCACTTGTCTAATTATTTTGGACAGCAATGAAAGCCATGAATCTGAGCCTGCCTGTTAACAGGCAGACAGGACAGAGCGTTAGGCAGGTAGGCAGAGCATCTAACCAAATCTTGCAAAAAGGAGAAATTTCACAAATGAGAATTTGAGTGCATGTGTTGCTTGTGCCTACAACCCACCTTCAGCGGATGCTCTGACAAGTAAGCGTCAAAGCTGTCTTATGAGAAAAAGTGAATGTTTCAGAAGCATTTGAAATCTAATTTTGGATGCTAGCTTATAAATACTAATTAATATTCTTTGAGCGAAAAAAAAACCCTGTTAAGAATTGGAGACCTTTGAATGACACACTTAGTACTGTCTTTGACTGCATATCCAAATCTTTGCAAGGACCTTTTTATAAGCAGATTCTAACCTGGAGAGAAATAAACTCCCAAGTTCTTGCGTAGCCCAATCAGGATCTTCATAAAGTTTATGGAGATGGACAGGAAGTAGCAATCTTCAAATAAACTACTTAAATGCTGATTTCCTGCGGATATTGTCTAGTTTGCTCTTCAGCAATTGATCTGGAATACTTAGTTTTCACAAAATTCTTTTGACACGAAGCAATTGCTCTTCTTTTCACCCTTGGATGCCATGAATCTGATCCTTAAAAATGTCTTGGTGATCTCTGATGGTACTGTGAGTTGCCTTGTGAGCATGGCCTTGTTCTGAAGAGCATTGGACTGTTTGTTTAACAAGAGATTTACAACTTGTAGATTTTTTTTCTTTTTTTTTTCTCTCTCTAGATAAACCACAACATCAAAATCTAATAGAGTAGAGCCAGTGCATTGTCTTCAGTTTTGTAAGCTGGTAGAAGTTTTTAAAGTGTTAATAAACTGTGTGAAGACTTTATGCAACTTGCTTTGACTTTAGGTGCTGAAAGGATCACTGTTTTAGAAAACTAAAGAAATCAAGAAAATAAGCAATGGATTAATACATACAGGCTGGTTTCACCTAAAGTGAAAGTGGGGGAAGGTAAACCAATGACAAATAGCAAAGCACTGGTACCACTGAAGAGCTGACATTTATGACTGAAGATCATTACCATGACATTATCATTATTTGGTCAGGATTAAATGTAGTCCAGAATGAACTATATTGTCATTTCCATAAATAGTCCAGAAATAATTCTAGTAAATGTCAAAAATATGGTTCAACATTTTGATGTTTGGAACTTGTCACTCACTAAGGTGTGTGTGGTTTTGTGCAGCCACAATACATTATATTGAAAGAAAGCCATTAAAAATGAGCAGTGCTGGAATATTTGATAGCCCTCAATCTATACATGCCAATTAAACACTAATGCAAGGTACAAGGAGTATGACTGCAGCGTCTGATAGGATCTTCATGCTTTTTGAAAGGGGGAATAAATGTTTTTACTTCTTCTGCCAAAGCTACCTTTGCCATCCTTCAGTCCTTGCTTTCATAAATCCTTTCTTTACAACTTGCTCTACTTGAAATGCTTTGAAAAAAAATATGTTTTCAGAACATGTTGGGTAAGTTGTACTTTTGTGATATACGTTTTCAATTGTCATTTTTCTTTCTCTTTATTGTGTATTTTTTCCTTGCGTGCCCAGTATTTTTATGCTATATCTATGCCTGTCTCCTAACCTTGACTATTTGCTGTACTTTCTTCTTGATTTATGTTGGCCTTTTCTCAGGGTTACTACCTTTAACTGCTACAATACTTAATAGAAGTTTAGTTGAATTTTCTTTGCACAATTTCAATTTCTTTTCTGTAGCTTTCCCTGCATTGCTTTATCCCTGTACATGTTTCTTTCAACTTTACTCTCTGCCCAGGGTGTGCTCTGCTGAAATTCGGCATGTTCGTTAATCCCTGGTTTATCCTCAGTTTATTTATGGATACAAACACAGCTATCTTACAGGTGTTGCTTAAAAGTTATCTTGTGTTCATCTCAGCAATGGGATTTCTGGGATTTGGACCCGATGTACCTTCTAAGGAAGTGCCTCACAGTATATCCATAAATGCCTCCTTTATTCCTGTAGTCAGCAAGTTAGGTGGCAGTCAAGGCAAGCTTGTTCTTTTTCAGATTCCTAGTCGTGCTTCTGCTTCCCTTGTTTCACTTTGCCTGGTTCTGTGAAAATTCATGCTATCAACTTCAGTTCCCTTTTGTTTCAGCTTCCTGTTGAAACTCTCATTCATATTTTTGTATTTGGACACTTTTGGGGTTTTTTACTGCAGCAGGAGCTCTTGCACATAGTGTGAATAGGTAGCATTTGAGGGCAGGATTGTATACAGAAAAGCGGGATAAGCAGCGCTACTGCTGTTGGACCTGGACTTGGAGAGACCTATGAAGCTCTGGTGGGAGAATAGGGAGGCAAGTGTGAAAAGAGATGGGGGAATGGGGAGTAATTTGTGAATGGCTGAGTTTTACCTTCTCAAAAGAGCAGTCCTTGGTCACTGGCTTGTAATGATTTTATCTTCCTAATTGGTCTAGTATGTTCTGGTAAAAGTTGTACAGGAGAATTAACAAGGCTATGTTTAAACTTAATTCCCTTAAAAAGAAAAGGGAAAAGGAAGAAGATGAAAAGCAACTAGTCTTTTTTTTTAATAGTAAAATCAACAAACCCCCAGTATTCTGTATCTCTTAAAATCTGCTGAATGTTTAAATGAAACCAAACTACATGATGGGCTGGATCTCAGCATCAGCAGTTTTTTTCGTGGGCCTCTGATACAGACTTCATGTTCTTTAATGGTTTCCTTCAGGAAAAAAAAATAGTAAATCAAGCAATACTGTGAAATCAGAAACTTTCTATCATTTCATGCTCTTAATCAAACAGACATGTTTTGTCTGACCTTGAGAGATATGTGAATTGGGGCAGAGTTCTGGTGAGGGGAGGAAGAAAACAAAATGCAAAACTATTCTATCACTGTGTCCCTTGTGCTTCCTTCCCAAAATAAAAACCAGTAGCAGCTGCAGCTACTAGCCAGCTGTTCAGTGGCTGACAAATGAGAAACTAAAGCTCACATGCCTTGTAGTGCGTCTGGAATGATATTTGGTGTCTTAGGGATTCCTTGCAGCGCCACTAGACCTTAGATTTATATTGGGGTCTATCTCCTTCTGGGCTATAGAACCTATGTGTTTATAGAATCTAAGTGTTCAGAGCCACCTGAGGTTGTAAGAAATGTGTAACCCTACAAAGTACTGCTTGTAGTAAAAGGATATGCAATAGTATTCTGTAGCTTTTTTGATGTTTTTTTTTATGGTTGGGTGTTCAGTTTTCACTGGATAGTTGTATTTATAGTTTTCTGCTTTGCTATACTACTAGCATATCCGTTTACTTTTTCTAAGCCCTTATGTCTGTCCCTTTTTGACTATGATGTTAATACTTGCCATATCAGATGTAACCTATGGACTGTGTGTCTGTGTCTACATGTATTTGTCTACCTGCGAAGAACAACCACTCTAAAAGCTTGGTTGTTGAGGATAATCAGAGCTCTCTTGTCTTGCAGTTTGTCTCATTGAAGTGAAAACAATGTTCCTTGTAAGCATTAGTGCAGTGGAATTGCAGGCCTTAATTCTTTAATGTTCTTGTCTAAGTAAAAAAAATAATCTGGTTAAGCAAGTCTTTTTTTTTTTTTTTTTCCCAAATTGATACTAACACCGGGAATATGCTACATGAAGTGTCTAAATATTTTTTTTAATTCATTGTATCTGAGAAAAAAATCCTCCTACTTTGTTTCAATTTATATGTTTATTCTAGACCAGCAAGACATGTTTAGAATATATGCTTGGTCGTTTGTGTAGCTTTCAAATATAATTAGTTGTACGCCAAATGTGAGTTGTCTCTACCCTTGTGCACTGGACCCATAACAAATTACTTGTGTTTAACTTATAGTCTTGATCAATTTAAAAACAACAACAAAATACAGCCCTGGTCAGTCTCATTAAGTATGCGAAAGACAAGATGAAAAAGGCAGTGATCCTTTGCCAGAAAATCTTGATAATTCAAGCTCAGTCCTAGCAGAGTATGGTTTATTTTGGCTTTATCAGCCTCAGTCATGGTCTCTCCCAGATGAGTTGTGTTTAGTTTGGCACCAAAACCATTCAAAGTCCACAGAAATTATTTTTTCAGTGGCACATAAAATGTAGGGAGACTAGAAGGAAGTAGAACATAGATAAAATCCATCGAATATACTCATATTTAAAAAATTTAAAAGTTCTTTTAATAATCAAAATTAAAAAAATCTCCTTTCAAATGTTTCACTATAATTTAATGTTTTTGCGTGGTGGAGGATGTTGTAGAAGAATTACAGTAACATTAGTAATGTTACTTTTTTCCATTATAATGTGAATATTAGTCCATTTACTTTCTTAATGGTATTTTGCAGTCTTCATTGATTTACCAGAGCAGTAAACCAGACCCTAGTTAGAAGATGTAAGGGAAAAACTCTTCCAGAATAATTGGTAAACTATAATATTTTCTTTTTTTTCTGACTATCATTATCATCTTAAAGTCTGTAGTACAGCATTTCTGACTCTTAGGAAGAGCTATTCATACTAGACAATTTGGGTTAGGTTTGTTTTATTTGAAAGCACATAGGAACTGGAATATTTTAGAACTTTATTGAGGTAGATTTGTTTCCTTCAATATCAAACATTGAAATGTAGCTGATCCAGGTGATCTTTTGGTGTTAATATATGTAATTACAGATTTATCAATATTCCCATAATGATTTTTTGAGTTGGGAAAAGTTTCTAGTATATCAGGCCTGTTTTATCATGTGATGATAGATTAAAAAATAAACAAACAAAAAACCCAACCAACCAACAAACAAACAACCTCCCAAAACAACAACTCTAAAACTGGAAATGCGGGATTTACAAGACCCATTTTGGAGTAACTGACTGAATAATCATCTATATGATCTACTGGTAGGGCTAGAACACCTTCCCTATGAGGACAGGCTGAGGGAGTTGGGATTGTTCAGCCTGGAGAAGAGAAGACTCCGAGGAGATCTTATGGTGACCTTCCAGTACCTGAAAGGGGCTGCAAGAAAGCTGGAGAGGGACTGTTCATAAAGGCTTGTGGTGATAGGATGAGGGGAAATCGGTATAAACTGGAGAAGGGCAGATTTAGACTAGACTTAGGGAAGGATATCTCACAATGAGAGGG
The DNA here is from genome assembly GCA_013389865.1 of Piaya cayana. Lineage (NCBI taxonomy): Eukaryota > Metazoa > Chordata > Aves > Cuculiformes > Coccyzidae > Piaya > Piaya cayana. The sequence goes on along the minus strand of WAAB01003969.1, from coordinate 281,734 downwards.
GTGAGGCAATGACACAGGTTGCCAAGGGAAGTTGTGGATGCCCCATCCCTGGAGGTGTTTAAGGCCAGTTTGGATGGGGTCTTGGGCAGCCTGATCTAGTAGGATGTCCCTGCCCATGGCAGGGGGGATTGGAACTAGATCCCTTCCAACCCTGACTATTCTATGATTCTACAACCTAGCATGATGTTGTGATTCTGCCCTTCATTTCAAATGGTATTAATGGAAGTTGAAAGTACTTGGCATATCAAAGAGATGCTCAGCATCTCACAGAAGGACAGTACCTGTAAGTAGTGGTGCTACTGCCTTGTTGCATAACTTCTGACGTGTCTTTTTTTTTTCTTCTTAACACTTTGCTTTTTGCAATTCATCATTGGTGGCAACTTCCTGTAAATTCCCTCTTGAGCTCAGTCTGGCTTAGTCCTAGGTGCTAATTTAGAATTTAATTCTGTACTTCACTGTTCATTTTATACACATGTGAAATAACTGGCAAAATTATGAACTAATGTTTTAGTTGAGGTCTGAATTCGGCTACCTTTTCTTTAAAGTAATATTTTGGAGAAGAGTAGCTAACTTTAAAAGGACAAAATATTTTAAAGTCTCCATCTGAGAAGCATATAAATTTTAGCTAATTTTTAAAATTGATTTAATTTCTTCAACAACTATAGAATTTCTGCTAGCTACTAATCAAAAGTGAGAGTAATCAGTATCAGTGGAAAAGTATCTGTGAATCAGTTAATATGCACTTTGTGTTTTCAGGTGGAGTTATACATGCTGCCTAATATTCCTGAGATCCTTTGATAGAGTTGTTACTGATGGCAGTTCTCAAATATTTGTTCTGACTTCTGGAAAATGGGTTCTCTCTCATTACATGTTGTAATGTTGATTTTTAGATAAAATTAAAGCAAAATGCTATTGAGGTGGGAATGGCCTTTTCTTCTTTGAGGTGAGAGTACAAAGTGTTTTGTTACCTGGCAGGACTTTAAAATTTCTTGTGATGGAAGCTTACAAGAGAGGGTGATGATTCAACTGTAAACCTGAGTTAAATGTGAAGGTATCAATTCAATTTAAATGTAGTTAATTCCCAAGAGCTGTTTCTCTTGTGTGTCTTTTAGGTACCTTGGAAATAAGAGGGAAGGAAACTTTCAGACTGTGGCAAGTGAAAGAGTTGTGTTAGATTTAATCATGCCTCAGTAATCAAAATGCTAAGAGATGGCCATAAGAAGTGAGGGCGTGACAACATCAGAAGTTTATATGGGTAGTACGGCTTTTGAATAGGGTGGAGAACATCTGTCAAAGGAGGGCAAATAGAAGAATTCCTGTGTGGTGAATGCAGCTGATCTATTGAGATTTTTTGATCTGTAACCTAATCTGTGCTCAAGGATGGGTCCAAGCTTTATAGAGCTGTTATATGTAATATTGCTCTAGAGACTTTTGTAGGAAATGAAGTCTACAATCTGTTTCTAAGCTGGAGCCTTTAATTTCAATGTAGCATCTCTTCCTAGGAGAATATTTTTGAGATGAATCATGAAGATTGACAACAATAGAACTGTTCAAATTGTCAGTCAAAGGTTGGAGAAACTTCTGTTAGATTTTATGGCAGAAAATTTAATACTTGCTCAATTTGTGGTCTCATACACTTAACCATCAGATATTTTACTTCTGTAGATAGCATACTATTTTTTAAAAATTATTTTACTTTAATATTCCTCATCTATAAGGAAAACAATTGTATATGTTAAGATTTAATTCATTAACTGTTCTCACCCATTTGTGGTTCTTTAGGTAACAAATACCAAGTTCTGCTGTTCTTAGTATTGAAAACTATTTTGAAATTGATAGCACATTCCTGCCTGTTTCTTTTTAAGCTTAATGCAGCTGTTGCCACGTTGAAGGACATTGATAATCTCTGCATTACCGTAATTTCTTTGATTTCTTCTATCACTACAGTTCTCTTCATTAATTCTGATGACAAATACATTTGTAAATGATCTTATTTACCTGCCTTCAAAACTAGCAGCGTGGTGTGCCTGTAGCTTAGCTTTAAACTTGTCAGTTTTCCTTTAATGTGGTAATGTGGCTTGTTATAAGGATTTGTACTAATTAAGCAAGATGTAACTTAAGAGTTTACTTAGGCAGGTAGGGAGATGGTGGACCTGGGTTTCCATGGATACTCTCTCATTATGGTATTCTGCTTAGGATAACTTTCAAATTGAAAGTCAGCGCATCTCATCTGCACTAGCATTAGTGAAATGTTTGCAGAGACATGCTCAGTGTTAATTTAGCAGATTTTAAATGGAGGAATTAAGTTTAAAAAGTTATATTTAGTGAATAAACTGCTTTAGAAGAGGTGAGGACTCTTTCACTCTTCATAAGGCAATTTCACCACAATTTAAAAAGAGGTCGGCTAAATTTCCACTTACGTTAGAGGGCATAGACACTCGTGTATTTGAAAAAGGCAAGTAACTGCTAGAAATCTACTGGGAAGAGGACCATAAAACTCTGTACTTTGAGGCCCTAAATTTAGGGCACTCTAATTAAAACTGACTTCACATCCAAAAATAGCAATTCTGTTACAAATCTGTTTGATTATATACTACAAGTATACTAGTTTATTTCTGGTAGGCCAGACTGTCATAAAAAAAAACCCCAAAAACCAAAAAAGCCAAAACAAACAAGCTGTTATGTTTCACTGTTGGGAAAGGAGAACAAGCATTCCTATGCCTTAAACCCTTCCCTCATGTTGGCCTGGACAGACACACACTCTCCTGGGTGGAGAACTGGTTGGCTGGCCGGGCCCAGAGAGTGGTGGTAAATGGAGTTAAATCCAGCTGGAGGCCAGTCACAAGTGGGGTCCCCCAGGGCTCAGTGCTGGGTCCAGCCCTGTTCAATGTCTTCATCAATGACCTGGATGAAGGCATTGAGTGGTCCTTTAACAAG
>WAAB01003969.1:250424-278592 GCA_013389865.1 Piaya cayana | reverse complement strand
CTCTCTACAAATACCTGAAGGGAGGTTGTAGAGAGGAGGGAGCTGGCCTCTTCTCCCAGGTGTCAGGGGACAGGACAAGGGGGAATGGCCTCAAGCTCTGCCAGGGGAGGTTTAGGTTAGAGATTAGGAAGAAGTTTTTTACGGAAAGGGTCGTTAGGCACTGGAATATGCTGCCCAGGGAGGTGGTTGATTCGCCTTCCCTGGAGGTGTTTAAGTTACGGGTGGATGGGGTCCTGAGGGACATGGTTTAGAGATTGGTAGGAATGGTTGTACTCGATGATCCAGTGGGTCTCTTCCAACCCGGTGATTCTGTGATTCTGTGATATCTAAAATCCCTTCTTTAGAGAAAATACTGCATTTCTTGGTGTAAAATTTTGATGATTAAAATAAGACTTATTGTGTGAACTTAAAATTTCAGAGCAGCTCAGACTCAGGAATATGTGAATAGAAAACAGAAGCTGTTGTCAGTACAGTAGTGTATACATAGATGTGAAAGTGAGACGTAACTTCTGAAAGGATTAGAAAATTATCTGTATGTTTTTAGTTGTCTGGAGTGCAGCTTTTATGTCAATAGTCTATCCCAGAAAAAAAGAATCTATTTTCCTAGATACTAATAATAAAGTGTTAGAAATGTAACTGCTTTGATGAAGTAGTTTACAGCAAAATCTGTCTAGCATACAATCTGCCCCTGGCAGATGTAAAGGTGAAAGATACAGACTTAATAAGACATATTGTTTCTAAAGTACTGACAATGAACAGAGAGCTTGCCTGCTCTGGCTTCGTTCCTCACCAGCAACTTTGGGTGAAAAGATTGTAGGGTTGTTCTGGTTCATGTATTTTAGTGTTCATTAGCTTAGGTTGTGTTAAGAATGTTATCTTTCATATTTGTATCTATGGTTTATTACCCTTCCTGTAACAACTGAGTACTTTGGTTGTTTGTTTTGTGGGGTTATTTTAACTTTTGAAATGGAGACAGACAACCTCTACAATCCCTGTGACTATTATTACAGTCTTTTAAGGCAAAGGGTGAAACACCATCACTTTACTAACATAAGACACTGGGAAAGAACTTGGGAGTAGTCTGTTGATTAGTTCCCTTTGCTTTGTCTAGTGATAGTGCCTTGTATTTCCACTCCGTAATTATGTCTTTTGAAATGATCACTCTTGGATTAGCTCTTTCTAAACACAAGAAGTACATGTGAAAACTTCCATGTTGAAAAACCTTGAAGGTGGGCAGAATCAGAGGGAGGGAGAGAGCAAGGTTTTACGCATTGTTTAGCAGGAGGGGCTTGCACTTATGTAATGCTGTGTTTTGTTACCTACAACGTAGAAGGACTGCTTCTTGAGTATCTGGACAGTGATGGGGAATTTAATCCCCTGATCCATGGGATTAATGTTAAAAGTAACCTTGGGGGAAAGGTTCTTATCCAGATCAGCCATGGTCTTTGTATTAGTACTTTAGTTTTTGCTTGTTGCCTTTTTTTTTTTACTTGCATCCAGGACTATATGAAATATATTTCTTTGGAAATGGCATGGCCGCAACACAAGAGTGGCAAGTGCCCACAATGACCTCTATGAGAGAAGGTTTAGGTTAGAGTCCCTGGTGGGAAGAAGGGAATACTTTTAAAATGGAATGTGTCTTTTTTTCAAGCCCCTTGGTACCTTATCTTTTTTACTGCTTTCAGTACACTTACTGTAGCGCTAATGCAAAACTATAAAACTATGCTATAATTTATACAATTGCCTAACTGAACTGATTGGTCTTCAGCTTCCCTTTAGTATGCCAGGGGCTTTCTTTGGTTTTGCTGATATGAAGGAAACTACTTAAGAGTTGCCAGACAGAAATTGCAAAATAATACTTTAATTAATCAATTTATTGCCAGTATTTTCATGGAGATCAGTCTAACATTTAAATGGTTCAATTAACAACTTTGCCAGAAGTTATTATGTAAAACAGTTTCACAATGTTCTAATTATGTTGTCTATAAAATAAACCAATAGAATTGAACATTGTCATGACTATAATGTAGTCCTATGTTTTGCTTGCATGTGATAGACCTAAAAAAACTATACCACTGAAAAAAGCTGCCTAGTTGTTCATTGGGCTGAAATGTTATTCTAGTTAAAGAGGTGATGGCTTCTTGAACATACAATACAATAAAATGATACTATTAAACCTAGTTACTGACACTTATAAAGCTCTTCATATACACAGTAATTGGTACCAGTATGATCAAGTTGTGTATGTGGAAAACAATGAAATATAGTTCTGTTGGGGCTGTGTGCTTTTGCTAGTCACCAGTTACACTGGTGTGGCCAGTTCTTGCGGTTTTTTGAAAATAGAATGTGATGTCCAGCAGGGGAGCAGTTCATTGATATAATTTAACACAAGGAGCAAGGAAATGTGTTCTGAAATGTGATAAAACAGTAGGAAGTGTCGTGGAGATAAATGATATGGTTGTTCCGATCAGTAAGTATATTCTGTGCAGTAAAGGACAATAAATAACATAATCTACTCATTCTGGCTTTATCCTATTTAAGTAAATTCATTAAGCAAAAATATCTAAATGCTGTTCTGTGGGAAGCAAATGAAAACATAAAGTAACTGTGGATTTCTCTGCTCAAGTTCCTTCATGAGATATGACAGAAACTTGCTAAAGGATGCACCAAATCTTTTTTTCCTGTGGCATGTTTAGGACTAATGCCCAACTTCTTTGAGACCAATTTTAAACATGTTTTTAGCATGTGACACTTTAAAGAAAAGTTTCCTTCATTTTTATTTAGGCAAAAATTGAATTTGGTCTTTTTTGAAGCACTATGGCAAAACTAGTAGTCTGGCATGAAATTTCTTTTAAAACAAAACCAGTACCTCTTTGAATGAACTAATATTTGTCTCTTTCTATTGAGCATGGCAGGGTGAACAAAAGTAGCTTTGAGAACTGTTTTTATGAAACTTCCCTTTGGTCTATTGAATGAGTAATATACCACCTTGTAAAGCTATAGCCCATTCATAATGCATCCATATTATGGTACCAGATTGTGAATTGAGAAATGTTTGGAGTTTTTTTTTCTTGTTTTGTTATGTCTGGCTCGGGTCATCCTAGAAGAGTAACTGATAATCCTGCATATCAGGCTTCAGTCATTTGGTAAAAGTGACTGCTTGGCAGAAGTACATGATTTCATTATAATGTGCCTTATCCTTCAGTCTAAGGTGGTACAAGAGGAGACTTTCTTTTATTCTTAAAGAATATCAAGTTTAAAATGTAAAGTAATGTGAGTAAAGCTCTACAGAAGAAGTTAAAATGTATACCTTTTTTCTAATTCTGATATATACAGCCAGATTACTTATTTTATAGTTTGGTTTGCTGATTTGTACTTGAAAGTAAACTGGAACTAAATAAAAACGTGCAGACAGGTGAAAACAATAAATTGTATTTACTGAGAGCAGGACGCAGCAATCTGGAAGAAATGCAGAGTCCTGTCTAAGTCTGCCCCTCCTAGCAAAGTAATCTGGTACAATCTCCTTGAACCTAGAATCATTAAATATATTCATAAAGTGTAAATGAGACGTGTTAGCATTAGTCTTAAAAACAGCCTTCAGATCTGAGGATAACACAATGCTTACTTGATTTGTTGACCCATTTTCAAAACATATACTCACTTCTAACCTTTTTAATGTAGTTTATTTAATGCTTTAAGGTGCTTTTAATAATTCTTCTGTTATGTTGACCAGCACTGAATGGTCCATTCTAGAAATATGGTGCTACTTCTCTACCCTAGAGCTTTATCCTGTCTTCCTTTAAAGTTTAGTTTATAGTATTAAAAAAATCTATGGATTATTCTATTCCTTTCAGTTTTGTCATTGAGCACAGACCATCTTAGGGAGGTGGGGTGGTAGGAATCGTTAAAAAATATTGTGCAAAACCGTATCTGTATCTTGAAGCAACTCTGGATGTCCAAAACCACAGACTGAAGAAGCATAGCTACAGCCTCATGAAAATGCTCCTGGGGGGGAAAAAAAGCATTACCTCATTCAAGGTTTGGCATAATAATTTTCACTTTTTTTTAATGGCAATCTCTTTTGAAAGCAACTGATGAAAATTACATTATCCAAGGATGTTAACATACTGTATTTCATTTAGGTGGAAAAGATTGAAAAAACGGATATTTGAGTTTGCTTATAAAAAGTTACGTTCTCTTATTAGGTGACTTCACTGACATTAAAGGACAAATTCCCTTTAATTTCAGTTTCCTAATATGGTAACACATTTTTTGTCTGACAGTGTTCCAGCTACCATGGAATATAGCCATTGCTTGTAAAATGAAGTGGACTCAAACTGCTTTTGCAACATTAAGAAATAAGCAGCTTGACATGGTCTTCCATAATCTTAACCTTTCTTGAAGAGGAAGGGAGAATTACATTGGAAGAATTATAGCATCCTTTCTTTCGTAGTCATGTCAGGCACTTGGTTTTGAGTATTGCTTTCCTTCCATACTGAGAAGCAACGGGAAGTGTAATACATGGTAAAGCAAATGGTTTTTCTGTTATAGGTGACTGATATGTTATTTTTGGGCACAGTTGCAGGTGTTGTTCAGCAGCAATACTCAGCAGTAAAGGGCTTTAGTTTCTTTATGCATGCTCTTCTTCCTATTTGAACTGTTCAGTCAACTCCCTTGCTTAAGCTGAAGTGGGTAGAGATGATGATGGTGCCCTCTCTAGTGAAATGAGATAACTGTGTCTGTTTCCGTGGGCTGGGGAAATGGTTGCTGAATGTGAGAACTCTTAACAGTAAGATATTTCAAGTGGTCTTGTTATAATGAAAATGCATTTGGCAGTAATTTCCTTTTAAATTCACATCTAAGTCCTTTCTATAAGAATTGTTAGCCTGAGAAGTTTTTCACTTCCCTTTAGTTGGAATGAGGAATCTCAGGCTGGTCAGTAGTTATGAGTGAATACTTTGTGTTACTCAGTTCTCTGTGCTTAGAATTCTGCCTGGATGGCCAGTGAATGGATAGCTGAAGAACCAGCTTAAATATAAAGGTTGAAAGAATAGTTTTCAGAACTAGAAACCTGGTTTTATCACTGGATTACCTTTCCTGGAGCAAAAGGGAAATCTGAAATCCTTCCAGCTCTGAGGTAAGCAATTTCCTTCTCTCTTGACAGAAGATTATATTTCAGTAAGAAAAAAAAAATAATAGATTTATTGTGGTTGTGACATACTGATCATATATTCTCACCTCTTGATACAAGAGATGCATTAATGTTCAGTCTGTTAAAGTAATAAAAATTCAGCTGGATGTTTAAATTGATCTGATTGTCTGTCTTTATTCACCTGTGTATCCTAATCAATGAAATGTTGTTTTAAGATGTTTGTCATGCTGGTCTTAAGCCAAACAAGTCTTAACTTTCAAAGGCTGAAGGTGCCAAAAAATCCTTGCAGACACATTCCTTCCCTTATCTCTAACAGGTTTAGAAATCTGGTTTTCCCTTTGTTCGCTAAAAAAACTTTGCCTCTCTTGGGATACTGCTAGAATATCCTTGAGAGGCTAAATGAATTATAGATTCAAAGTCCTTTGAATTCCCAAAATCTCTTTACTTACCCCAAAATATATGGAGAGAATGAAATCTATATACGTATTTTGATTAGTTGTGACATAAAGAGGAAGCAGTCTTACTGTGTGTGTTCTTTCTTCTTAATTAAAGAACTGTGATAGAACATGTTATTGTAATGAAATGTATTAGAGTAAGTTGTCAAAACAGCACCCCACCACCACCGCTTACTTCAGAATATCTCCATTGAAACATAAATTGCTTTTAAAAATACTTAATTAGATCATGGTTCAGAGGGTAGCTATTGTAGTTTGTGCAAAAAGAAGCAATAATATTTTTAAAATATGCTTTTTAGTCTTCCAAGATTTTAATTGCTAGTTGGACTTTTTTCTGTTAATAATTCTGTCACCTTACTTCTGCAAAGACTTGAGCAAGACCTGGATTTTAAACACAAATAATAGTGTTTTGAGAAGAATTACTTCCAGTGTCTAGCTCTAAGGCAATTTTCTTCAAGATCAGTGGAGCATGATTTATTTAGTTTAAGGGCACTCTGGTTTGTTTTTCAGAGGACATGTGAAATTAGTAGGTTTCTTCTGCTTTATTGTCTATGTGGTCAGCTATGCCTGGTCATCACAGGTGTATCTGAGGACAGAACAGAGCTATGTTAAGCCCTGTGGGAGCGTGTGGCTGTTTTACACGCACTTCAGACATATGGGAGAAGCACGTCCTCTGGCCTGTCTCCTAGGCTGAGGTTGCTGAAAATACAGAAGAGCACAAGACAGCACAGTGGTTCCTGCTGTAAAGCCAGTAGTCTTCAGCATACCTCACGAGATGAAAATCACTTTGCTCTTTCCTTTGAGAGCTTCAGTTGATGTATGCTGACCCGAAGTCAAAGCAGTCTAACTTGTCTGTTATAGCTGGGTAATTGGTTACCGTACATGTCAAGATGGAGTAAAAACACCAACTTTTTCAATTTATTTAAGTATTTTACTTTGTGCAAATTTTTAGTTCCTTTTTTCCTCTTCATTTTTATGCAAATATACTAAAATAAAACCCTAAGCTGTTGTACCTGAATCACAAATGAGGTTATTGCAGAGGCTTCCTGGACCTACAAGGGAGTCTTCCCTTCCTTGAAGGAAATGCCTACACTTCCTTCTCATTTTGGGCCCTATCTGGGTCCTTCAGTTAATAATGCTTGCTCTCATACTTTTTTCCAGTTTTTCCAGAATACAGAAACTTCTAGTATTTTGTTTTAATATCATTAAATGGCCCCATGTGCTTTGTTAAAATTGATTTGGAAGCAGAGGCTTGAAGGCCTCTTTGCAGACTGTTGGATCTAACACCGTTTCAGTATTTATATATGTTAATAAGATTCCCCTTTATTGTAATAGCCTTCTCTTCTCCAAGGTAGTAAGTTACAGGTTTCTCAGCCTCTCATCATATGAATGAAGCTCCAGCCTCTTAATTATCTTTGTGGCCTTTCACTGGCCTCTCTCCAGTATGTTCATATCAGTTGTACTGGGGGGCTGGCATTGGACCCAGCGCTCCAGTTGTCTCACTAGTGCTGAGGGTAAAGGAAGAATCCCCTCCCTCAACCTGCTGGTGATGCTTTACCTAATACAGAACCAGTGTGCTGTTGGTCACCTTTGCTGCAAGGTCTGATGTTCAGCTTGGTGTCCATCAGGGTAACAGCTAGAAAAATTAGACCCATCTTTTTTCTACTTGATCTGAACCCATGCCCAAGGGTATTCCTGTCCAGTTGCAGGACTTTCATGACATTTTCGTTAGTTGAACTTCAGAAGGTTATTGCCAGCACATTTCTCCAGCCTGTTGAGGTATCTCCAGGTGGGCAGCACAAACATATGGTACATTGATCACACCTAGTTATGTCAGCTGTAGACTTGCTGTGGGTGCTGTGTGCCCCTCATCTGTGTCACTAATGAAGGTATGAAACAATATTGGCCCCATTACAAACCCATGGGGTACACCACTGATAACTGGCCTTCAGCTGGACATTATGCGGCTCATCACAGCCCTTTGAGCCTAGCATTTCAGTCAGTTTTCAATCCACCTAATTTCTTAGTAGTTTATCTGTAAGACAGTGGTGTTGAAAGCATTGCTAAAATAGAGATAAGCTTGGAACAGCAGATGCTTATCTTAGCAGCTTGTTTCATCATAGGAAGGCTATTAGATTACTAAAGCATAACCCCTTCATGAATACTTGCTGCCTCTGTCCAGTCATCACCTTGTCTATGTATTTCCCATATGTTTGGAAAGTGATTCCAGGATTTTTACTCCTTTCTTATTCCAGAGATCAAGGTGAGACTGACTATCCTATAGCTGCACAAATAATTTAGTTTTTGGTGGTGGAATATAGAAGTAGAACCTGATTTCTTCCTTGGAAACCTCTTTAATCACTACGGCCTTTCAAAGACTATGGAGAGTGGCCTTGCAACATAATTGGCCAGTTCCCTCAGCACTTGTCGGTGAAGCTCATGTAGTTCCATCTACTTATATAACTGTCCAGTTAGTTTAAATTTTTCCCTACTTAATTATTCTCCAACTGTATGGTATTCCTTGTTCTGGACTTCCCAAGTCATCTCAGTGACCTGTAATTACTGAATACCCTTCCTAGCAGTAAAGACAGAAGTGAGAAAGGCTGTCAGCCCCTCTGTCTTTGTGTCTTTTGCCACTGAGTCCCTGGCTCCATTCAGCAGCAGATGTAAAATTTCCTGTCTTCCTTTTGCTGCTGCTGTACCTGTACAAACTTTTCTTACTGTCCTTCATATCTCTTACGAGATTCAGGGCGGGCTTTCCCAACACCGTCCCTGAATGCTCAGGCAATGTCTATATTCTCCTGGGTCACCTATCTTAGCTTCTACTTTTCTATGTGTCATTTTTGTGTCTGGCCTTTGTTAGAAGCTTCTTGTTAATCTCTACATATCTCTTACTGCCTTTTGTTTGGGATAGACAGTTCTTGAGGTTGGAGGAGGTAATCCTTGAAAATTAACTACCTTTGCTGAATCCATATAATTTTCAAGACTGCGTCCAATGGGATTCTTCAAGCTGATCTCTAGATAGATTGAAGTCTTCTCAAGGCCAGGGTTGTATTCCTGGTTTATGCCTTATGTTTTTTATAGACTTTTGAACTCCACCATATCATGGCTGCTGCAGTCAAGGCTGCCCCCAGCTTTAACACCCTTGACCTATTCTTCCTTATTTCTAGCAGGTATGTCCAGCAGTGTGTCTCCTTTTTTTGAATTCTTGATCAGCTGTGTCAGGAAGTTATCACCAATGCAGTTCAGAAACTCCAGAAAATCAAAGGTGGTTTGTTGTTTTTTTGTTTTGTTTTGTTTTGCTTTGCTTTTGTGTTTTTTTGGGTGTCTTGTTTTGTTTTGGGTTTCTTTGTTTTTTTTTATTCTTTTCTGGAGTTTCTGCATCCTCTCTGAAAGGACAGTAGCTGTTGTTGCCTTTCTTGATGCTGTAAGAGAGTCTCCTGAGTGAGAGTGAGCTTCCCTAGATCTCACTAAGTAAATCCACATGAGATCAATGACCTTATAAATTCTTTCTGGAGGAATGGGGCCTCCAAAATTTTATATCAAGTTAGAACAATTACTTACACAGTCTAGCCATTTGTCAATTGTAATCTCTAAAAGATCTCCAAGAGGAACATAGCAGTTATTTTGCTTGATGAGGATGGAATAAGTTTCTCTTACTAAAGAATTGGTTTCTTTAGACCCTGTTATAGCTCCCACCAATTAATGATCAAATTATTTTATTTATCATCCTGTTAAATCCAAATGGATGTTCTCATAATAAGTCTTTTTCTGGTAAGCACTGAGCCTTTCTGCTTTGTGGAAGCGATTTCACAGAGTAATTATAGCTTGTGTAAAAACGTAATGAATTTAAAATGTCTGACTTTCAGTTTCATTGATTGGCCTTTGCTCTTAGGAAGCACAGCAATTAGAAGAGCCTAATAGGCATTTCCTCTGCCATATGCTATTTTGTGCACATTTATTCTGTCTCTTATTAATCATCTCTCCTCTTAGCTGAACTTTCCCCATCTCTTCAGTCTCACATTGTTGTCAAATGCAGTACAATCAATGCAAGCACTGAGTCTTTTCAGATGGTCACATTGTCATTTCGATTTTTATTGTGTAAGGGTCTAACTTTTATCAAGAATAACAATTTATGAAGGAGATGGTTGAGTGTTTACTTCAGAGTGACTGCAGAGATACTTTACATGAGTAGTTCTTGCAATTATTGTTGTAAAAAACAAGGGTGTTTTCAATGTATCTGTGATGAACAAATCTTCAGATGTTAGCAAATGCTCATTTAATTAAGTTATTTGGCATCTTGTATGACCCAGTAAGTTTTAAATATCTGTTTTATAGCTAATCTAAAAATTACTTCAATTGGCTGTTTCAATAATAGGATGCAATCGTGTATGTTATTGATAATTTGATTTATTCACTTACTGAGATTACTCTGTATCTAAGCAACTGTGCCTGCAACAAGGTATCTGATTTGCAGAGGTTCAATAAACTGACATCTTGTGTGTTCAGTTTATTAAAGCGTGAACTCCCCTGAAAAAGCATAGATGTGGGTATATATTTCCTAGAATCTTCTTGATAAACTTGTCCAAGTTGTACACTTACATGTAACTACTACTCAAAGGTGGGCTAGCAGTTTTTAAATGTTAAAATGACATCTTTTGATAAGCATCTCAAAACTAGCCCTCAGAAGATGGGGAGGGAGGGCCAAAGACAGAAAAGTCTTTCGTTCTTTCTCTAAGCTTATCAGGGTTCTCTTCTTGATTTTCACTTGAAAAAGAAACTTCAATTTTGAAAGCTTTTTCTTACAGAAACAAAAAAAACCTGGCAGTTTTAAAAATGTATGCTATAATCCTACTGTTTTCCTCTCCAAAATTACCTTGTGTATTTTTGAACCTGACATTACTAATGGAAAATAGACTTGCATAAGTAAGTTCACTATGTGAGAGAAATAAACATTTTTCATTTCTTCATTTTTCAAAACTACTGAGAATATAAACTCAATTAGTTGTCCAATTTTAGGGTAAACACTATGTTTTCCTGTTTCCATTGAAATGGAGCCCTGAAGCTTTAAAGACAGATTATAGCCTTATGCATATTATCCGTTTATACTCCTGTGCTGAAAAGTAGAAAGAAATCTTCAGTTTTAATTTCAGATATGTTTTGGATGTAATGAGCCATCAGTTGTGGTTTCTACTACCAGGAAAGTAAAGACCGATGATGCTACTAGCAGGATTATGCTCTTGTGAGGTGTGTTTTGTTCCTCACCCTGATTTCCAACTAGAACCACAGAAATTTTCGTGGAAATGAATGTTTGCTGTGTTGTTCCTCTTTAAACTGGTTTAAATTATGTATGAAAGTTACATTGTGTCAACTGCAAAAAAAGCACCACTCAAAGTAAAACAAATTTTTAACTATATTATCAGAAGTTTAGGTGGGATGATAGGGAGTTGTATGATAAAAAAAAAGAAAAGAAAAACAAAACAAAACCAACCCCCCCCCAAAAAAAACCATCTTTTAGAGTAGTCTACAGTAGTGGAGACCTTGCTTTTCCCAAAATGCACTTTCAACACTAGTTTCCCTGAGAAAGCACTCAAAGTTTGTCATTATTTCTGTACCCAGTTTAAAAAAAAAACTAAAATGCTTTTTTTTTTTAATGTTCTTTTTCATGTCTTACAAAATTTCTGGAAAATCTGAGCTTAAAAAAAGAATCCTCTTCTCCTCCTCTTAAGACATTGATCTGAGACGGCAAGTATGGTGTTTTGGTGTTGTGTGTTTGGGCGTTTTGTGTGTTGTTTGCTTTGTGGATATGTGGGATGTGTCTTCTGGAAATGGGCAGTTGAATTGGGAAGTTTGCATTAGAACCTGGAGTTTCTTTGTAAATTTAAGTCCTCACACCTGAATTATAAAGCTTTTTAGGTCTAGTTACTCTGTAATTCTTTTCTAGAAATACTAGGAGTCTGGAAATGCAGAGTCAGGGGATTTGGTGAAGGGTGTTGTTGAAAGAGAAGAGAGTCAAGAAGATGAACAAATGTAGAAGGGAACAGGAGTGAGTGTGTGTGTGTGGGGTGGGGTGTCATGATAAAACCATAGGTTAGGCAGTGTCTCTGTTCTCATACAAAAGGGTTTGGGGAATAAAGGGGCCCATGAGATTTAGCTATCTGGAAAAAAGAGGTATGAACTCGTGTGTTGATGGGAGACATTTACTTCCTGGCAGAACAGGCTCATCTTCAAGAGGGATTTGAGCTTATACCCCTTTTTTTTGAACCTTGAAACAGTAACTGCTTTGGTACAATGTCAACCAGCCAGACTGGTCATCTAAATGTTGAACTTAAAAATGCTGAGGGACTAAAGTAGCTCATTAGTACTAAGAACATAATGTAGCTTAACATTGATTTCATAGCTTAATTAAATATAATGTAAGGTTCATAACCCATTGCAGAGACTCTTCTGAAATAAAAGGACAAAAAGGAAAGGAGTACAATCATGAGTGCCAATTATTTCTTCTGTCTTTTCCTAGGGTGACTGTATACTAGCAGTGAAAGCTTAGCATGTTATTTCAGTGAGGTAATTATGTCCCTTAGATTTATCATAGTTTCATTTGGTACTACAGAGAACATGAGGGCACAAAAAAGAAATGCACTTCAAAAACATCCCTTTTTTTTTTTTTACTGGATCCAAACAGAAATGGTAGAAAACAATGGCATAGATTATCTAGTAGCATTGGTTTTCATCCACAAAGAGAAAACAAAATGAATACACAATCAAGGCACACACCAACTAAAAACTTCATATGGAAAGCTCTCTTGGGAGTTTATAAATGATAGGGAAAAAATCCCAACATTTCTGGGTAATTTGTCATGTAAGGAGTATAACAACTTATACTTCATGTTCTCTGTCACCGAGTTCAAATCTAAACGAGCTAGGAAGTGACTGCAATCATTTATTTCTGAAGCCTAGTTCATAGCTTAAGCTACTGAATTTGAGGGAGTTTGTGGGGGTTTGTATCTCACGTGCAGTTCAAGGAATGTGCTCTCCATATGAAAAACCTGGCACTCACAAGTGCTCTCACTTCAGCCTGTGGTGAAATAAGCTTAGGGACTGGTCTAACCTCTTTAGCAATCACTGTGCTGAGACAATTTCTACCACACTGAGCACTCATGTTTCTCAATGCAGGCTTCTTTATATTCATCTTTCATCTGTCTTGTCAACTGTAAATTCTGTGATCCAGAACCATCTTTAATCAGTGTTTTGTGAAAGCCTAGCACAGTGAGTTCTGAGCCAGAACTTCAATATGAATAATAAATGTAGTTCTGATAAAGTATGCTTCAGAATAAAGAAAAAAAAAAGTAAAACAGAAAAGAAATCCAGCTGATTCGATGTATGACTTCTATGATATCACACAGCCAAGTTGGAAAGTTTGGATTTGTTTTGCATTAGATCTGCTGGGAAACAAGGGAGCGGTAATTTCTCACTCTTTATCACATGCTATGGGGCTGTTTGAACAATGAAGTTAATGTTATCCATGATGATCACTGCCACTCATTGCAAATAAATGAAAGACATAAAATTATTAAACATTGGCAACCAGTTCTGAAATAGAATAATGCTTCTAACCTAATAAGAGATCCAGTCTAGTGATGTTGTCTGTAGGAATGCTGTCATCTGTGGTGTGATAATGTCCTCATTTGCATCCATAATTTCAGTAAGCTCAATTGTTCAGTAATACTGAGTTTCAAAATAATTTTCTGAATCGGGGAAAAAAAAAATGTGAAGATGTGAGGAAAGCAGAGGCTGTCAAGTTTTCTTGGAGTGATTATCAGTTCTTGTGAAAGTTTTCCTGTGTTTTTAAATAAAATGTTCTCTTTACCAGGAGCCAGGCTGTGAAATTGAAGCAGATTCTCAGCTTTGCAATCAGTTTCCTAGTCCTTTTTAAGTTATATTTAGTGAGGACATCCCATGTCTGCACAGCTAGCTCCATCTCCCTTTTCTGAACTGCAAAGGTAGTGTTCATTTCAAGTGAATGTTCTTGTAAAAAGGAAGACAGAAGTTTTCAGAACAATGGATGGCAATGTCTGTTCTAAATGAGAATGAGTAGTGTAAGGTCAGTTTGCTTATAAAAACAATTAAACAAGTAAAGAATTTATCTAATTGTAGGCCAGGAAATTAATATGGAATTTGTTTTGTGTTTCTTGTAAAACCCAACATTTACCTAAGAAATGAAGGGGGTGTGGGGGGAATCCCACCCCTGTAACTATTTATGAAAGCTATCAATCTGATTCCAAGGGACTTGAATGTAAGCCTGGTAGATCAAATTTTTGTATTCTCATAGCAAACCCAAAAATATTTGTTCCATTTTCAGGCATTGGAGGAAGAGTGAGTTAGTGCTCTATGTGATATTTGTTTTAAGTACACAGTCTGGTAGATAGAGGAGGAGAGAAAGATAATATGACGTGGAAAAGCACATATAGCTTCCAGTTCTCTAGGGACAGAATTGTACAAAGATGGGCTCTTTTACATGGATTAGTAGCACAGTAAAGGCAAATACCTTACATTTTCCGTGTCTCTTAAGAACATATTTGGGGGTGAATGAAGCAGTGTTGTGGAATGATGGGGCAGGCTTTTTAATTTCTATTCTGTGCTGTAAGGTTAGCATGTTTCTTTACCATGCATGTGTATAAATTTCTCCATAGTCATTCAGGTTCCTTCTTCGTTGCTGCTCTGCCACCTACAATATGACAAGGGTAAGTGTGTAATACTGAATACTGTGGATTTTCTGTTTGCAGTACTAATGAAAAAAAAATTGAGGATATTTCTCAAAAGGTTAATTGCTACAGTTGAGGAAATGACAAATATATCAAGGGGGGTTTTTTCTTTATATTTGGCTGATTTAAGTTAGTACATATTGAAAGGTTGTATGCTAGTGACTGAACCACACAACAGCCTAGACTAACCTGTTGCTTTTTGCCCAGACACTAAGCAAAATTGGTGTTGGTTTATAGTAAAGCAAGATTTTTCTCAGCTTCATCAGTTTGAAGTCACTTATTTTAATATGCTAATCTTTGATAAGTATTAGATATTTAGGATAGCCTTTTAGAAGACTGTCAGACTAAAGTATGAAATAGATTTAGTCATAACAGTGTATTTCCATGTGCATTTGGGTTTGGAGAAGACATTACTCCAAATACAAATTTTTGCCTACCGGTTCAATGGGTGACATATGAACAGTTGAAACACTGAACATTTTCAGATAACTGGAACCAAGCTCAAAAAGTGTTTTGAGGTCCCTGAGACAAGTTGATGCACTATTGTGATCACAGTCCCTAGGCAACTGTCTTAACTGTGAAGGCTGTTTTAATCATACACACTTTTAAACTGTCCTCCTGAACATGATAGCTGCCTGTGCTAGGAAAGAGTGTTAGGTTTTGCATGTGTTGTTCATGCATCAGAAATTGGAAGTTAGTAAAGGTTAGGTAAGATTATCCTTGGGGAGTAAATGACAAATGGGGATGGTGGGAGTGTGTGTCATGGGGCTAACAACAGGGACTACGCAAGAGTGCAAGGCAGGCAAAAAGACCATGGAGAAATTTCTAAATTCCCCAATGACAATTCAGCTAATTTGTATTGTCTAAGGAAATATAAAACAGAACCAAACTTCTTCAATAGTACTGCAGACAGAAAATCCACGGTCTTACACACCTGCCCATGTTACGTTGCAGATGACAGAGCGGCAGTGAAAGAACCTGAATGACTAAGAAGCAATTTATGCACTAAGCAGGTTACAAGAGAGCCAGCGTGAGACTTCATAAGAGGTGGAGGTGGGAGCATCTGCCTGTGCTGCAGGGGACGACTGAGAGGGTGGAGGGGTGACAAAGCTGGTTACTGGGAGGAGACGGGGGAAGGATGGAGGTTGTGTGCTTACAGGCTGTGGACTAGCAGCTCTTGGCATCTATAGGAGGAAGCTACTGGGAGGAGTTGGGAGCCAGCTGGCTGTGGGGGCTGTTTTAAGGGAAGAATGAATCATAGAATCATAGAATCACCAGGCTGGAAAAGACCTCTTGGATCATCATGTCCAACCATTCCTATCTGCCACTAAACCATGTCCCTAAGCACCTCGTCTACCTGTCTTTTAAACACCTCCAGGGATGGTGACTCAACCACCTACCTGGGCAGCCTGTTCCAGTGCCTAATGACCCTTTCTGTGAAAAATTTATTTCTGATCTCTAGTCTGAACCTCCCCTGATGTAGCTTGAGGCCATTCCCCCTTGTCCTGTGCCCTGTAATTTGGGAGAAGGGGCCAGCTCCTTCCTCTACAACCTCCTTTCAGGTAGCTGTAGAGAGCAATAAGGTTAACCCTCAGCCTCCTCAAAGCTAAATGAGAAGCAGTGGGTTCATGGGGCAAGACAGGAATTTTTGGGGGCTTCCTGTAGATC
The DNA here is from genome assembly GCA_013389865.1 of Piaya cayana. Classification (NCBI taxonomy): domain Eukaryota; kingdom Metazoa; phylum Chordata; class Aves; order Cuculiformes; family Coccyzidae; genus Piaya; species Piaya cayana. The sequence goes on along the minus strand of WAAB01003969.1, from coordinate 262,555 downwards.
AGGTGAGTACCTAAATGTAGGAATTCCCTCATCACGACTCCTGCTTTCATGGCAGCATTGCTTCTGCTTATCTCGACTTGTGAGCAAAAGGGATGGACTTGTGAAATGAATCTTCAGCATGCTCTCAAATGAAACTGATTCATCTTGGAGAGAAAGGAAATGGTGGGAGAACTTCAGATTAGCGACTGCCTTCTGCTCTCTTGTTTTGAGGGCTGTGCACGTTTGCCAAAATTCAGGGAAACAAGCAAGATCCTTAATTTCTGGAGGTTTTTTGTAATTTCTTTAGTATGCTTTTAAAAATTACTTGTGCCATCACAGTTCTCTTCTGTGATGAAGGAGAATGTTGTTCCCTGCTTTTCAGATAAAATAAGGGCAAATAGTTCAATACTAAGATAGTTCAATACTGTGAGACTAATGCTGATTATCAGTATTACAAGTGATAGGACTCTGACCACTGTCATGCTGCTCTGCTGCTGAGCCCCTTGTCACCGTGCATGAAGGTCACTTTGACTTTTGCTTGGCACTCACTTGCAGTGAAGTATCCATCAGCTATAAATTTATTTGCAACCCGAAAGCCAGAGGCTTGAACTTGTAGGTTGTAGTGTACTTTCTCTGAGCAACTGTGGAAGTGAACACAAAATGCTGTCAGACTGTCATGGAAGCACTGCTGACTTGGATTATGTGTACCTCCACTATGGTGCACTTAGATGTTTATAAAACCTGGTTTATAAATTCCTCCAGCAGCTCCTTTACAAGCTTCATCTCTTAGAAAACTAATCCCTTGATGTAATGCACATAACAATAACAAGATATGGATCAGTGACAGATGGATACTTTCATACTTGGCATATGGTGTGTTATAAGCCTGCTCCCATGTTATTGAAGCTGATGAGTCGTTCCATTGAATTCACTGAGCTTTGGATCAGACTCTGGAAGAAAATAAGTATAATTCTAAAGACAGCTTGATATTAAAAGAAAAAAAAATCACTCTAAACCTTTATTTTTGTCTCCGTAGAAGCCTGTGATTTTTGGTTATGTATTTTAGCTAGCTCAGAAAGACACGCATAGTGGATCACACCAATTAGGAGGAGTCCAGAATGGGGAAAAAGTCTGCTTTCTCTGTAAATCTTTAGCCTTAATAAGTAAGTGGTGTTTGAGTGTTGGAAGCTGACTGACTTTGCAGGCAGTGAGGCATAACAAAGTTGGAAATGTTGGAGTGACAGGAAAATACATGATTTATGGCAAGCAACTCTTTGCATCTAAGAATACTTAAAGATCCTTAGAGAATATAACTTAGCAGAATTGTCTTTGAGAAATTTAGAAATGCCTTTACCCAGTCAAAGCCTTATGTTATTATTCTATTGAGTAATGTAATGATTTTGAAAATGAATTGTCTGCTGTTAAATAAAGAACATGTTTAAACAACAGTCTTTTTTATACAAAACTTCACGTGAATTTTAGCCCAAGTCTTACTGCAGCATATGTCAAACACGTTAGATTCAGCATAAGCAGCTGACAACAAAAGTATGTGATTAACAGATGACTGTGTGTGACCAAATGGATCATCTACTTCTTAATTTGCTGTAAGTGGAATAAAAGAAGATTTTTAGGGAATGTAGTTTTGGTATTGAGTAACTCCCTGTCTTTTAATTACTGCTGAAAGCTAGTGCCAAACCTACTGAATAATCTCTTTGGTGCTGCCTTCTGTCAGGCACCCATTCAGAACCTGTGGTTCTCTATAGAGGTGGCTCTGATACCTTGAAACAATTACAGATGTTGAAACTAACAATAGGTAGAATTGGAAGCTTATACTTTGAAATGAGATCAAGTCAGAGTATCTTTAACTTGAGAAGGTTGGAAGCAGCTGGAGTATACTGTTCCAGTTTCTGACCCCCATGACTCACTGCAGAGGTTTAGACTGAACATTCAAAGTTGCTCTTCTATTGCTTCTGTCTTTTGTTTTAGCTTACAGAAGCATTTTCTAGTATTTTGGACGTTTGTAGATTTTCCTAGAAACTGGCTAAAGGAAGTTCTCATTCTCTTACTTCAGATCTCTCTGAAAGGATTTTTATTTTTCCCCATTAAGGGCAGCTTATATTTCATAGGCTTGTTTTTCTTTCCTTGCATAATTTTCTTTTTGTCTTCTTTATTCCATCTTCTGTTTTGCCATCACTTTGTCTTTCATCCTCCTGACAAAATCACAGTTTGTCTTATCAGAAATGTTCTCTTGCACAGTTACTACTGCCAGCCCAGATCACTTGGCTGCTCCCCCATATTTTTGCTTAGATGGCAGCAGCTCAAAAAAACCTCGCTGCCACAATGAAGCAGCTGATTCAATGAAGAAGTTGTGGGTGGGTTGCTGAAGTGCCCTGGTTGTGCCTGCCTTAGCTTTGGGTTTAAAAATCAAGGAGGAGGTGTCTCTGGGTTGTCTTAGTCTGGGAGTGGGATTTGCACCTAACACTCTGGATCCATGCTGCCCCACAGTAGTACTCATGGTGGTTCCTGACAGTGCTTCAGAAAAAAAACTACAGGGAACTGCATTCCTGCCTAGAGAAGCTGTGATGCAATTTACCAGGATTTATCCTTCTTGAGCAGCCCTAACGCCAATGCTGCTAAGAAGGTTTCTTCAGTTTTGCATGCTTGCTGTGGTTACTTCAGTGAGACTAGAGCCAATTTGAGCTTCAGAAGTGGTTTTGAAAAGTTTAAATGATAGTCTGACCACCAACCTCTTCAGTGCCATTAAACATGCTGATTACCTGTTGTGTGCTGCTCTGGAGGGCACAACAGGAACCACTGCCTAGGATTCAAGCTGATGGCAAGTGGCATTAGGTAAGGCAAATAACTGGACAGAGTTTGACTGAGGTCTTTACAAATGTATTGTAACTTTTAGCTCCATTTCTAATTGATGACTTTTGTAATCTGGTCTCTGTTCTGCTGCACTGCAGGAGGTGGAATGGGCCAGAATGTGGGTATGTGCCATGCAATGGGACTTCCGAGGTCTGATTTTCTAAACCCTAGTACTGTAAACTTCATGCTAGCTTATTGTTAAATTTGTGGCCATAGTGGCTGACTAATGATGTGGGTTGTGTATTTCAGTGCAAACTAAGTCCAGAATGGTGGAGCAAATCTCTTGCTCTGTACTGTGTTTCACCTGAGCACCTCTTCCAGCACCTGGCTCCTCCCAAGAGGCTTTGGCAACTGCTTTTTGCTAATGCAACATGCAGAAGTGTTTAGTGTGAAGGCTTGTGCTCCAAAGTTATGACAATTTTATGACAAGATCACAATTACTGTTCAGTACTGCTCCCTGTTTTATTTATGAGTGATAACATTAGGAGTTTAGCTTAACAGTCTATACTCTGAAATAAAATTTACTCAGTGATGTTATCAGTAAGGAAGAAGCGTTAATTTTGCTTAACTTTGAACAGGGATTTGCAAGTTTTTCCTCATGGATAGTATTCCTCAATTTTTGGCTCTGGTATTTCAGGATACTTACAGATTTGCCCCCCCACCCCCCCCGCCCCAGCATTTATTATTTTTTTTAATGGGCTATTATAGTCTATCGTACTTTCTTTTATATAAGTAAAGAAAATCCCACCTTGCCCCTACCTCTAGTTGCGTCCTAGAAAGCTTTGTTTTGTGCTATGCATAATGTCTTGTGTTGAATGAGAATTACATATATTTTATTAAAATGTGAACTGATTCCTGATGGTGAAATTTCAAGTCTTAGCTGAATGGACCTAACAACGTGCAAGCAGAACAGTTGGAAATAATTTTGATTTTGGTAGAATATACATGACAAGCCTCAAAATCTGTTTTATACTGTACTATGGTAGAGATTTCGTGAATGCAGTTGACTCTAATCTCTTGGATGCTTTGATTCCTTGTTTAGATAAAATATACATGAAAGTGTATCATGAATATCTTGACCATGGTTTCTTTGTCCTTACAGCTATCGCTCAAAAGATATAGAGTGTGTGGAAGCAGTGTAATGAGAGATTGAGTTACTGGTTCTAGAAATTTCTCTAAAATGCATTTCTAAAAGGCTGCTTTTCCAACATGGTCGTGAACACCTCCCGGTAAAGATGTGGATCAACACTTCAAGTGGCAATCCCCCAAGGCTTGCTTCATCTAGCTCTGTGCTGTACTATTCCCACAGTATGTTTTAGTGGTACTGATTCCAAAATAATCTAGAAGTCGAAGTTATTTGGATAAGAACAACAGCTGACCAGAAGTACGTGATGTCTTGTGAAACCTGCTCAGCAGAGAAATAATTTCTTTTCTGATCCTCAGCTCTCCTAGTGAAGTGAATAATACAACATTTGCATTGTTCTCACCTGAACTGGAATTAAATGACTTCTTTGATAAGCATGGTCTACTGACCATGAACAACTGTAATCCCTTTTCTTATTCTTTTAAAATTAGCTGTAGATGAATACATTTGATGCTTCCAGACACTCAAAGCTACTAAAGCCAATGAGATTTTATAATTCTGAAGGAAAATAATTGACTTCAAACTTTGTGGTATAATTTTCCAAAGTTATATGCAGATGGAACAGGAAAAACTTATGCACAATTTCTAACAGGGTTGAGGGGAAAATGGGGTGAAGAGACTCTGTAATCATGAAGTCTGAGTTGATCTTTCCCTGTTTATTGTGTGCTTCTGGTGAAGTCACTGAGCATGTGTGTTTGCTTCTTTTATTGCAGAAATAGGACTGAATTACCTGTCTCTGGAGGGCATGTGTAACAAGTATCATGTTTGCAGAGCTCTGCACGCATTAAGTCTAGAACTGCTTTTTTCTCTTTTTTTTTCTCTCTCCACTCATTCACAGCAGGTCTTCCTTGCAGTGACATAAAATGGTGTAATAAACCAAATCCCAATAAAAATTTAAAGAGGAATTAAATTAGACTTATAGATATTGTTACCTTTGTTTGCTATACTCCATTAGCCTGAGCTCAAAAAAGGTTTTGTATTCCCTTGCCAGAGGGGAAAAAAGTGGAAGTGTTTCTAAAATCATATTCTGTACTTCCAGTTAGGTTGAGTTTTTTATTATTTAGTTGTCCTTTAAGAAAATTAAATATTTGAATGTAGTACAGGAATAAAAAGGCTCTTTCTGAAATTGCAAATTAAAATGACTACATGGCTTACTTTTCTGTCTTAAATTGTTCTCTTATATTGGTTATTGTTTACTATTTCTGGCTACTTATTGCCTGCCTGATAGTTTTATCATATTTTCTTTAATCTATTATTACTTAGTGTATTTGCTTTTCTGTAATCGATTCATTATGTCTTTTATGTCCTTCTCCAAGGATATACAGCTATGCTCTGTATCTGTTTTATTTCTCATTTGCTGTACGGGCATAGGCAACTTGGCTGGGTCAGTTTCAGTATGGAAGTAGTAAAAAATAATTATATGTATTTATATAAGAAACTTTTGGTTACTTAAAGCTTATGATGAAATTGTGCTATTCTGTGATATTACAAATGCCATCTTTTGGTGATGTTGAAGATTGCAAGCGATGGTACTATTTACAATGCAAAAGATTTTAATAAGTAGAGTATAACAGAACATAAATAATTTATTTTCTCCTGGTCAGTGCTTTATGCTGAATAACTTGATTTGCTTCAGCCTCAAACATAAAACTATATTCTAGTCTTCTCCAAAAACATGGTATGGTTTTTAAAGTAATTGATTTAATCCTGTAATTTTCACTCAGACTCTGTTTCCTGTGGCTTTTGGAAATCTGATTGCAAAGTGTTTGCATAGGTGCTGGCCAATGTATTTGTATTTTATTAGCCTTGTGTCTGCTTCATAAAACAGTGCTTGAGGAGGAGCTCTGTAGCTGGAAATGAGCGTGTTTAGACTTCCATGTGAGGTTAGGTACAAGTGGGGGGGTGGGGGGTACTTGGATTCCTCTAAAGGTCACCCTGCAAGCTGTCCCCAAAAAATGTCTTTCACATTTCCAGTGCCTTCTTTGTTTTGATGATGCGAATACCTTTGTTTTCTTACTTTTACTTTTTTAAAATTTTTTTTTAATAAAGCAGAAATGCTCATTAGCCTTTTCAAGCTTGATGAGTAGTATCCTTCTGGAGAAGGGCCAAACCACCATCTGATTTTTTAGGTGGGTTTTTTTTTCCCCAATGGCAAGTATGAGTGCTAAGTTTTAAAGCTCAGTTATGCTTTGAATTTTTAATTTACTTTCTTGCTTTATGTTATCTTTAGGCTGATCTCATAACTTCTTTATAAGCAGCTGGGAAGATTAACTTTCCTATAAAAAAACAAGGTACAAGATGCATAATAACAGATTTTTTTTTTCCTTTGGAAAAAGAAAAAAGTGGGCTACATGGTAACTTTATGTGTGTTTTCTGGTATTACATGGGCTCCTTAAGTGACAGTAATCCTTTCATTACACAGAATAATTTAGGTTGGAAAAGACCTTTAGAATCGAGTCCAACCTTTAACATAGCACTGCCAAGTGCCCCACAAAACCATGCCCCTAAGCACGTATGTGTCATTTTGTATGGTAAAAGAAGGAAAAACCTGAATATTATTTCTTCTGTTATCTAGGACAATGCATTAAAACATGCAGAGCTTTTTACTTAATCCTTTATGGATAAGAACGGAAGTTCACTTTTTTAAAATTAGAAAATAGCATTGAACAATATTGAGATCTCACTCCACTTAGATGCAATATCAAAAACTTTTAAAAAAATATTTGAAAACAATAAACTCTGGGAAGGCTTGCTGCTAATTTTAGTAGTCCAACTTATTTTCCACATGACTGAATCCAGAGATTAAGTTTCAGTCTATTACTTTAAAATAAGATTGGGTCTGAAGAACATGCAGAGTTTTAGAGACAAGATTTCACCTTTTTCAAGCTAAGCACCTCTGTAGTACACATTGTGACTTGAAGCAGAATAATTTTGAATGTGCAGAGTTTCCCAATGGTTTTTTTGTACTTGACTTTTTATTATATTCTCAAAGAGAAAGAAGAAAAACTAACACATCCTCTCTTTTATCCATTTTGATTCTCTCTTAAAAGGCATTTTTAAACAGCAGGATATATTTGTACTTTCTTCAGCTTCCTTTGTAATTTTGATTGTACTTTGAGTTATTTTGCTCCTAATGCAAACATTGTCTGTTTGACCCAAGAGTTCTCCTAAACTGTTGTGATTTCTGCAGACTTATTCTCTGCAGAGAGTTAACTAGACTAACTTGTATTAATAAAAAAAGAAAAAAAAATATTATATGCCATTGTTAGGCATGCATGTTCATTGCTGGTTACTCAATGTATACTTGGAGGTCTTAGTTTGCATAGAAGAAATAACTCCTGTTTTGTTTTTGGGGTTTTTTTTAAGATCAATTTTCTGTTGATTATGTTTCAGGTCAGAAATTCTGTGATTATATCATTTGATTCACAGGGGCCCGGTTGGGGGGAGAAATTTAGTTGGGTAGTGGACAGTTTTTCTTGTACTAAAGCACATAATTCCAAGCTAACACCATTAGAATATCTTAAGTTCCACTTCCTTAGGATTTCTGCTGTGGTGATATGTATTTCCACTTCCCCATTTTCTGAATGGACGTAGTAAGCAACCGCTAGTTCTAGCAGTTTTAATATCCTGCCTATTCCTAGTCTTGGACTGCTGTACCCAGAATGTGAAATGTGATTTAATTTTGGAAACAGTGATGACAAGTAAAATGGACAGGTATTGTTCTTTTTTCAAGCCTTAATATTTCACTGCTGTAAATACAAGGACAGCAATTTCTGTATTAGGGATTCTTTATTTTGCAAGGTAGGAGCTTAATTTCCCCTCAGCCCTCCTGCACAATGTGAGACAAAACAGTTTAAATTGTCAAATCTATACCTCACTGGATAACTCTTGGATCTTTTAAAAAATTGGAGCTTTAGATTTACAGAATGAAATGTGAATGAGTCCTCCACCCTCTTCTCTTGGTCCATAAGTGACTGGCATAGAAAAGGCTTTACTTGAGCCAGGGAATTTGGAAACAGTTTTCTTAAGTGCAGTCTTCCTTTTGCAATTTATGAATAACAAAACTAAAGGTTATGCATTTCCATGGCAGCTTTGATTTTATTTGGTTTGGGTGAATACTGTGAATAGTTACTTGATTCTGAATATTTTTATCTGCCTTATCATGTGTGTTGCAGATGTATGGTGGTGAGTTAGCCCTGCAACATGTTTTTTGTGGAGTCTACCCATTCTGTTCCATAGTCTTAGATGTTTCTTAATATCACACTAACAGAAGTCAAGAAAGGACAGGCTATGTTCTTAGATTACCTCCTTAGCAATGTGGTTACTGCAGGAGTCAAAGCTTACAGGGATAAACAGACTGCCTCTGCAACCTGTTGCAACCTAGGGAGGAATATGGTGGCACTCACCAGCTCTGCAGCAGTGGCAGATAACCTTTTCAGAGTTTTCCTTTAAATGTGTTGTTCTGATGTGAGAACTATTTTACCTGCAGAACCAGGGTTAACCTAGCACTGAAAATACCACACAGAACTAGGGGATGTAGTTTCCTTGCTTAGAGGAGGGACGGAGACTTGAGAAGTGGTACAGCTTTCTATGGGTCTTCTGTTCTTATCTCAATAGCATCATGAAACAAAGTTGTAAAAATAATTCTGATGGAAAGAGAAATTAAAGATAAGGAGATAAAAAGAAAATTAATGTGCAAAAGAAGTATTCCAAAGGCAACTCATACAAAACCTATCGCAGTGTCTTGAGTTGAGGATTTCCAGTGGATTGTTCTGTGGTAGGAACCTGTGAGAGCAGAGAGAGGCAATGAGAGGCTGTTTGTTGAGGACTGGTTTAGAAACAGATCTTGCTTCTTATTTGTTTGGGTGATGCTTTGTTTTAGAAAACTCTACCACAGTTTGCCAGTGTATAAAGCTCAGGAGGTGCTGTTGGTAGGAAGAATAATTTTGTGATCATTCATGAAGAACGGGGTTACCTGGAGGAACTTGGAAGCTGAACCAGGGTGACAGTGGCATTGAAGGAATGTGTATCAGTATGGTATTATAGTTTGGAGAATGACAAAAAGGATGCAAAGGTGTTTAATGTTGTCAGCTCATTCCCAGTACAATATACCTATATGTCTTAGGTACTAGCAGTCAGGAGAATGCCCATGTAAGTTTTCTTAAGTGCAATTTTGCAAGACAAGAACTTCTGCAGAGTTTTCTGGTACTAAGGTTCAGAAGGTGGAAGGAGCTTTCTGGGATGAATATCACCTACAGCCAAAACTGATGGCTTCTCTCCCACTCCCTACAAAATATATCCCCAAAGTCCATCACAGATTATTTTGTGCTACCAGGCAGATTTCTTAGGCCCTCAGGAAACACAAACCCTTCCATAGGAGTTTATGTACATCTAGAAAAATAAAACAAAAGCCCAAAACCTGGAAGCAGAATGAAAGAATGAACACCCGGAGGGCACAGCTGTAGTCTGTGTAAGTGAGCAGGAAAGAAATGTCTTGGCTTCTGATTTGGCATCCTTTTGAGGAATAGGTCAGTTTAGCATTATGGCAATTCAAGCAGTCTAGCTAGCAGTCATCTTTCAAACAAAGGGATTTTACTTTTAAAATGTAACATTTTTGTGATGATTTTTTTAAACTGAGTGATAAAAAACCCCATGCAAATGGAAAATTAAACTAAATTAGGTACACCTATATTTTAATACCTATTACTTTAAATAGCAGTTTTCAGCTTCTGCAAATTATATAAACATTAACTTGTCTTCATTGTGCCCCAGAGAGATAAGTGTTATTAACTTGATAAACAATAAGTAAATTATTTCTCGTTTTCCCTCCTTGTTGTTTTCATTATTATTTTGCATGTCTGAAAATTATTCCCATTATGCAGCTTTTATTTCTACATAAAAATCATTATAAAACCTCCAAACAAATTTATTATTAATTATGCATGCTTTGTTTTATTTAATCCTGTTTCTCTGTGACTGGAATGCCTTCATTCCTTTTGATAGATTAGGTAAAGCATATTGATTTCGTAATATCTCAGTCTTAGAGGAGTAACAACTGAAAGGAAGTAAATTGCAGTTTACAAAAAAAACCAAACCCAACCAACCACACTTTTGAGACCTCTCTTTTAAATAAAGAAAAATTTAAGGATTATATTCTTCCCTTTAATGAAGCTTCAACCCTTATAACTTCACAAATTATGTTTTAATTTGGGTTTAGGTTTAGATTTTTGTAAGAATTTAGCAAGTATCCCATCCAACCACTTACCTTTCAGCTTGTTTATTTTGTCAGTCTGAGTAATTCTGGGTTACTGGGGAAAGAGGTGGATTACAGGGCGTGGCACTTTCTATTTCATGAACAGTGGGGCCTCTTCAGCTGTTAACTTCATAGAACTTCTAACGTCTTTATCCAAAAATTTTATGAATTATGTTTACCTAGTAGAGTGGGATCATGGAAGTCTAGATACACAACAAGGTAGAATTTATAGCAATGTTACTCTTTGCAGTATATTTACAGTTGTCTTTCAATCTTAAGATAACCAACTAGGCAAGTCTACAACAGGCTGTTTCATAGGTGTGGTTAAATGAAATCATCTTAGTCCAGGGGTCTGCTATAAATTCAGGATTAATTTATAGGCTTCTTGCTTTAAAAATGGCTGTTTCTGAAATGCCTGGCTGCTATTACAATTGCCTGAGCTTCTCAAGGGAGCTGGATATAAAAATTATCCACTCAACTTCCTGGCCCTTCACTTTTCTCCCCCTCTCCTTTTTCGTAAGTGACTTTATGGGCTGAGTTCTTGGACTGAATTACTATCTAAGTAGATTTTTCCCTACACTGTCTATATTTAGACCTTCATTCTGGACAAAGCCATCTTGCCCTTATGGCTAAAACACGAATCCTTGTCTTCAGAACTTCCCTGCATCATGTAAGCCTGTAATGTGGGTGACTGGGATGATTCCCTGTCAGGCAGTTCGCAGAAAGTCCATAATGCTCAATGCTTCCAGTGTTGACTGCAGGTTTCCTAGCAATACCCTAGCACCTCCTGTTGAAGACCCCAAGTCTTGAGACGGTGCCATTGCTAACAGTGACCACGCATAGGAGGCCTTGGACAGTAACTTCACGGAGTTTGTGAAGGGCATCAAATACAATTTTCCTCTGCATCAGTCTAACCTGAAAGATAATGCATGTTTTTATCTCTGCTGCATTAGGAGACTGCTGAGTTTTATCTTCTCAGTGGGAACCCAAAAAACAATATTCTTCAGTTTATTGATGTGCTGCTACTATCAAAAATAGTTAAATTGGTTAAGCAGTTTTAAGCACCAGATAAGAAAATCCTGGAACTTGAGAAGAAAATGTGTAGCAGAGAATATTTGAGTCACTATTAGGAATACAGAGAGAGAGAATAATTCAGGATTAGAGACACACTCGTTCAGATGGAAAATAATAGAACTAGGCATAAGCATAAAGCTTTTTAATTTTAACAGAAAAGATAAGCATCTGCTGTCATCTCTTTTAATGGACTGCTGAAGCTAACATTTTACCTTTCTTTGGGCTATGGACAGAATAATTCCTTTCCTTGAGAAAGGCTTGTTAGATTGATTATGAAGAATTTTAATAATGGAATAATGGATTTCCCATTAAATGTGCAAAGTATCCTCTTCCTGTGCTGCAACAGGGACGTTAAGTAATGCCTACCTTAGCACAAAGGGCAGCCCAGCAGGAGCCGGTCTGTAAGGCAAGCAGCAAGGTGCTGAAGGCTCCACATCCATGCTGCAGGACAGCACTTCAAGAGGGTTTCCTTTGGACTAGCTGTAGGCTGGACTGCACACATCTTTTTGGGAAGGGAGAGCAGCACTTTTTGAGCTCTTGGAACATAACCTTATTGATTTTGTCCAGTTGAGCAGAGTTCACTTCCTTTGAGTGCAACAAACTGTGGGAAGGGCAGACATAGGGGCAACCAGCTTTAATTGTGTGTTATTGAGAATAGTGTTGACAGATCCTTAGTATGTTTTCATTCTTGACTTTTCTCCCTAAAAATCACAGAAGCATTTACTGGTATGTTATGTTATGTTATGTTATGTTATGTTATGTTATGTTATGTTATGTTATGTTATGTTATGTTATGTTATGTTATGTTATGTT